>CM018050.1:22629425-22744425 GCA_008638375.1 Nyssa sinensis
TTTCTTCTCAATGAAAATTCAAAGATCTGTTATTTGACCAAGTAATTTATCAAACATTTAGACTGTTGAGACTAGAGAGAGGTGTAACTCTCATATCTTTAACTTACCTCATGTTTGGGGCTCATTTAATTTTCAACTATCATTCTAATTTTTTGCTTTGCTTGATTAATTGGTACGACAATATATGCATCATTTCTCACTTCGGTGGGGATCCATAAAAGTCTCCTTAGCGAGGGATTGAGATGGCTCTATCTAGCTAAGGATGAATTTAAAAAATAATTTGGAAGACTGGGAGCTGGCATGGCTCTTGACCAATTCTGAATGGCTTGCAAAAATTAGAAGACATTGTAAGCATAAGAGGACCAGGACGGCAGGACTATATTCCAACTTGGATGGAAGATGTTTGAGTTGGATGAGATTGAGGATCATTGTTTCAGCCTGGTATGCTCCATTTGGCTGGGGAAAGAAGTTCTCTTATGGTTATCGAGGGATGATGGATGCAACCAAAGATGGAAATAGGAGGGATTTTGTGAGAATCAGGATTGATTTGTGGGGGTGAAGGTGTTAGATCTTTCATTTTGGAGGAGAATTCAAGTGGTAAATTGAGATTCATATCGCTACTTGATAGAAACCCTAGGATGGTGGCAATTCTTATGGGGTGCTGGTTGTGAGCATGTCCTTCTAGAAGAGTTAAGTAGGCTTGGAAGACCGTGCATTTTCACG
Source organism: Nyssa sinensis (assembly GCA_008638375.1). Taxonomy (NCBI): domain Eukaryota; kingdom Viridiplantae; phylum Streptophyta; class Magnoliopsida; order Cornales; family Nyssaceae; genus Nyssa; species Nyssa sinensis. The sequence continues at coordinate 22,630,149 of CM018050.1, forward strand.
TGATGTGGTGTATTTTGCAAGAGTGTAAAGACGCACTGTTGAGGATATGGAGCTAATGTGTTCATTCATTGAGTCATTTTTTGGGTTTCTAGGAGCTACCGTAATCTTTGTTTTCTTTTGTTAATTTTTTGGGAGAGTTGAATTTTAGAGATGGGACTTAGTTGTAGGTCTCGCATGCTTCGTGTGTACATGGGTTACACCCTGTTGGCACTTTTTGTCTGTAATATACTTTACTCATTTAGAAAAAAGGGTAAGGATGTCTTTTAATGGAGCAATTGTACTCATTTGTTGAGTGAAGCATGCTATATATGGTACAGCGACTTATCTCATTGCATCAAATCATTGGCTAGTTCAGCTACTTGAACGTCTTCCTTCCATAACGGTATAGCGATTAGCGAGTACATAATTACTACTTTGCAGGATAATATTATTAGAGAGTAAAATGATATTCTTGACTGCAGTGGCTCACTTTCTAGCAAGCAATTATCAAATAATTGATACCAAAAAATGATGAGATACTTTTTTTGGTGGCACATTTATGTGTCATTTAGATGCCACGCGTCTGAAGATTTCCTGTGTTGCAACATAAACTGAACCTCGGAAAGTGCACCCAGATTATAACCTTAAAAGGTTATGTTCTCTTTGAATTTATCTTTTTTTTTTTAACCCAAGCTATTTATATTATCTTTATTTTCCATAATCAACTCTTTACAATTAAAATCTATTTGGTAATTCAAACCAAAATTGGTGAGATGCTTTTTTGATGACCCATTTATGTGTCATTTACATGAAATTCATATTTGAAGGACTATTTTTTTACTTCCATGGTGCCATGCATCTGAAGATTTTCAGTGTTGCAGCTTAAACTGAACTCTGGAAAGTGCACCCAGTTTACAACTTTGAAAGTTTATTGCCTTTGGATTTATTTATTTTTTAACGTGAACTATTTATATATTTTGTATTTTCCATAATCATTTTTTTTACAATCAAAATATATTTGGTAATTACCAAACAAATTTTTTTTTAAGGTTTTGAGAAATAATATAATCCTCAAAATTTGTTTGTCTTTTTTTTTTCATTTCAAAAATTTATTTATTTATTCTTTTGAAAAGCAGAAAGTCTGATTTTGTTCTGTGAACAATAAAATGTACAAGAACATTTCAAATGCTGTTTTTGACTTAAACTACTACTAAGGTTTTTTTTTAGGTAGGTGGCTCAAGGGTGAGAGTTGAACTTGGGACCTTGGTGATATTACCCAAGCCTCTTCCCAACTCATCTAACCCAAAGGTTTTTGGAAACGATTGAAAATGATATTAAACTACTACTTTGTGTTTACATATAGAAAATATAAATAGTTTTTTAGTTGTATCCAAGGGCAGCCTTATTTGTAAAATTGATGTCACGGTTTTTCAGGCTGACAATAATTTTACTATTCATAGTCATGGGGATTTTATCCCACATAAATGACTTAGACAATTCATAAGTGACCTAATGTGGGCCAGAAGACTCAAAACATTGAATCTTTGTGGAAAAGTCGAATGTTTTTTAGACAACCAGCTGTGCCTTTAGGATGCTTTGGGCTGCTAAGAATCAAAGTTTAGGAATGACATCTCATATCTTAGAATGATGCCCATAAATACTAGGAAATTTAATATTACCATTTAAATGTTTGGACATATTTGGGATTACATCTTGGAAAGGGTATTTCATTTCCATTTCAATGATCGATTCAATTATTTATAATGAAGGAAAACTTGGTGGAATTAGTTTTTGACTTAAAGTGAAAAAATTTGGTCAAAATTGAAAAAATGTAAAAAAGAAAAATGAAAGGGATAGTTTTGTCATTTTGAAGAAAATTGATAGGAGGGGTTTATTTTGTAGTTTGTTAGGTAAAATAGGAAATTTCATTGTAATTTCAGAAATCTAGGGAAGGTTAGTGTAATTTTTAAGAAACCTCAAGGGTTAGTATAATTTTTAGAAACCTCAAGGAGGTCAGTGTAATTTACCCTTATTTTTATCAGTAAACGACATACCCATATATTAACTAGTGCCCAAGGGGGTGAACCCATCGTTACTAAAAGGAAACCAGCTACAAAAAAGCACATCCTCACAACCATATTTTGTAGCTTTCAAAACCCCACAACCATTTGCCTCCATCACCTCCTTTGAGAACCACCCTTCATCCTCACACCCATATTTTGTAGAAATTACACTCTTCCACAGAGCATAATCCTCCACCACAAACCGCTGCATCGATTTTGCCAAAAGCGCTTGTTTAAAAACCTTTATGTCCTTGAGACCCAAGCCTCTTTCAACCAAAGGACGTTTCACCTGATCCTAACTAAGAAGATGAGTTATCCTTTCAACCTCCTTTCCAACCCATAAAAAAATCCCATTGAAGGCTTCTTCAGCTTCTTCACCGAAACAGACATATGAAAAAGAGACATATATAAGTAGGAAAATTAGCCAAGGTACTCTTGGTAAGAGTAATCCTCCCTCCCTTTAAGAGATATTGTCACTTCTAAGCCACCAACGATGCTGAAATAGGTGAGAAATCTCTACCTTCCTTCCTCTACTATCCTCAATAAGAAAACTTTGTAATAAGACCTCGAAACAGCTTTATCAAGCAATCTGCTGAAGGCCTCTATCACTATCACAAACAAAAATGGGGATAATGGATCTCCTATATCGCTAAAAAAATATACAAAAGAATCTAAAATTTCTCTAAATTGTTAAAATTTCTCCACAAAGGGATTCACTATTTGAGAAATCCAATTGTGCAACAAACGAAAATCTAATTTTCTACTTGTTAATGGGCTCTTCTACCCGTTAAAGTGTTTCTGATTCCTAAATAATATATATTTTTTTGATAAGTACTTAAATGTTCAAACTATATCCATACTGACGTGACTAGGGTAAAGTTCTTTAGTTGCAAGTTATCTTGTTCATCAATGTTAAGACATGAGAGAGGTGATCCTCGTTGGCGATTACTCAAATTGAAAAGAAAAGGTTCAAGATTCACGATAATGGAGAGCAATCTGGTCTTCTGTTTTAGATAACTGAAAGGGAACATAGCATGTTGCAGAGGATTAGGGTGGGCAGAGAGGGTTTGTAGTGGCTATGCTAAACCCTAGAGGAAGTCTCGTGAAGATCCAATGTGAGAAGCTTGTTTGTGTCATCCATAGCACGGTTGGGAGTTTTAGGGTGTTGAGGTGAGCAAACGAGGGAGAGTGTGTAAGGGTTGATGCAGTCGCCGGTGTGGGTGGGTCTCTAGGGAGGTTCATGGCCTTTGTGGGGTGGGTTTATGATAATCTATTAGGAAGGGTGTTGATGATTTCTTATGGTGTATTTGAGGTTCGACCGATAAAAAATGGTGTATTTGAGGTTGGAGATGGCGAGGGAGTGAAGTTTTGGACGGATCATAGAGTGGTAATGCAGCTTTGAAGGATAATTTTCCTCGTTTATTTCAACTTTCATCGCATCGTCAGGTTTATGTAGCTCATCGTGTCCTATAGAGGATGGGGCGATTTGGGCCCTTGTTTTAGGATAAGTTATCATGACATCGAGGTGGAGGAAGCATTGAGTTCGATGGAGTTTCTTCACCTCTTTAAGCCTATTGCAGATAAAGAAGACTTTAAGGTGGAAGATAGATTGGAGTAAGTCCTCGGTCAAACTGTATTATAAGGAGCTGGCAGAAGGGGGGGGGGGGGGGAGTTAGTGATTTCCCTTGGAAGATCCTACAGTGTGTGAAATAACTGCCACACAAACATAGGAAAAACCCAAGGTGTCTCAAACAGCAGAATCCCCCAAACTATGCCTTGGTTGCCACTGCAATGAATGGGAAGGCCACTGATTCTACTTCTTCCTAACACATGCAGCACTTGTTGGGAAGTGAAATTGCCCCTCAAATTCAAGTTGTCTATGGCTAGGATCTTCTTGTGAACTGTTGACCATATAAAGAAGCAACCCTAGAAGGAGCCTTCGTCTTTTAGACATTCATACAAGGAAAGGAATTCTCCAAAGGAACCATTAACTGATAATAAAACAATTACCACAAAATTACCCCCTTTTGAGCACTTCTATCAAATCTCATCCCTACCACCCCTCTCCAACTCTGCAGTATATAGGCCACCCAAAAATTCTGCCCTTACTTTTTTAATAAATTCATGTTGTAAAATTCATATTGCACAATTATATTTATATATTTTATTATAATCTAAATTTTCTTGTTAGTTTCTAATTTACATGACTAATTTTCTCATTGGATTTACCTGAACTATAATTTTTCATTGGAATCGGAATGAGAATATCAATTTTATTTGTTTGTTTGTTTTGTTATAGTCTTAAGATTGCTATTTGTTATCATTCTGAACCCTATAAGGCTATAACGCATGATTATATTTTACTGTAGCTCTTGATTCACATTGTTTGAGATTTAGTTCTACAATATTCGTAGTGACCACTAGAAACTAGTTTTGATTGAAGTCACTAAAATTTGGCACTAGCTTGATTAACAATAAAAAGACTACAAGACAGTTTTCTTTCAACCCTTCACTGCATCTGTACTGGTTCATGTCTCTCATTTTACAGTTTGTACTTGGCCCTGTTATTTTAGGTGGTGTCACGTTTCTTTTTTCGATCAGTAGGTGGTGTCATTTTTTTAGTGACTGAATGTTTGTAAAATTTCAGGTTGGACTTTGAAATAGTTTTGTACACATTTCACAAGTGAGTTGGCATAATAATGTGCAGACTTCTGATATTCTCAAGATTTATTTTGGTCTATTTTTCTGTCAAATGACAGTAAAGGTTCTTTTTGGACTTAGAAATAGTTGTGGACACATTTCAAGTGAGTTGGCATAATAATCAGCAGACTTGTGATATTCCTTATATTTATTTTGGTCTATTTTTCTGTCAAATGACATGTATGTTTTTTTTTTTCTTTTCTTTTTTAAATCATATTTATGCATTTTGCCCAACCGAAAAGGGGGGAGTTATAGAATTCTAAGAACCATGTCAGTAGAATCAGCTTATTTGAGTTTAGCATTTGGTTTAGCTATTAAATATGGCGATATCAAATGTCTCGTGTGGGATTGTTCTTTGGGAAGGTCAATTTGTAGTTTCAAGCCACCACGTCTGTCTTCAGCCTGAAATTCTAGAGCTTCTGATGGTTTGGGAGAAATGATGGATCTGAGTATGGTGAATGAATAAGATTTATTTTCTTCATATCTTTATGTTTTATTGACTAATTTTTCTCTTTGGTTGTTCTCGTCAGTTCTGCGAATGGAACTCGATATTCAGAAGTTTCTGCAGAATGATGATCAACTGCAGTTTGAGTTCCAACATTTCCCTACTTCCTATCTTCGCCTTGCAGCCCACCGTGTTGCTCAACACTACGGTTTGCAGACTATGGTTAAGGATAATGTCTTAGATGGTCTGGGAGCTAAAATTGTGGTGAAAAAAATGGCAGAAAGCAGATACCCTACTGTCTGTTTATCAGAAATAACAGCTAAACAGTCTGAAAACTACAAACATGAGCAGATCAAAATTGTCATCAGGCCAAGGCCTAATAATGCTTCCTCAAATGAAGCCAGTGAACTGGGGATGAAACGCAGTACTTTGAGAACCGTGGAAGAGAGGAAGGAGGAATATGACAGGGCACGTGCTCGCATTTTCAGAAGCCCTAGTAGTCCTGAGTCGGAAGATACAGAGTCTCAGGCTCCACTAGATGGTAACAATTTGTGTTTGAGTGGAGATGAGAATGAAGGTTGCAGGAACTCCATGTTTGATTCAGAAAAAATGTTCAGTATCAGGGATGGTGGTACTTCTTCTCGAGTTGCTATTTTCAGAGATAGGGAGAAGGATCGCACTGACCCAGATTATGACCGGAGTTATGAAAGGTACCTGTATGTTTCTCAATAGAATTAGATGGAATTACTATTTTCTTATTATTTTTTATAAAAAATGAGGAAAAATAGTACAATGCTTCACATTGAACATCTATGAGAATAATTTTCTAATTGTGATAACATTAGAAGAAAGCACATCGCACAAAGGATGTAGGAACCCTTTTTGTTTAGATCTATCCCGTCCTCCCGACTTGTAGGATGAATTCATGAAAGTGTCATTTGCTGTATTCAATCAAGAAGTCATCTTCTCCCACATTTCTGTTCTCATGCCCTCATTCAACACTGCTGGCTGTCTGACAAGTCCTAAAATGCAATATTAATTTTTTGTTCGCATGATATTATAAATCTCCTCTGGATCCAATTGTAGGGAATATGGCAGTATCATGATAGTATATGATTTCATTCTTGACTAATAGCTTATTGGTGCGAGAAACTCTCTAGCAATTTGGGCCCAGCAATACATTGTCTTTCATATTGGGGTTACAATTTCTTACCTGACCCCTTGAACTGGCCTAATCCCTACACATGCTGTATACAAGGGTTCTGGTTAAAGGTTTTCTATCATTTTTTAAACTGATGCAGGTATGTCAAGAATATTCCTGCTAACCAAAACTCTAGCCCGGCGCCTTTCAACTTGCAGAAGTTTCAGCCTCCATTTGTGCAGTATGACACTGTTTTTCCTCAGTTGGGTCACATGCCAAGGACTCAAGCGGCCGTCAGCTACAGGACCCCTGTCATGAGCCCTTTTTCTCCCATGGGTTTGAATCAGGCATCTGGGGATGGCATCTATATGCAATGGCCAACTCCTGCTGTGATGTATGCACAGTCATATGATCAATTTAGACATGCTGTTTTTCAGGTAGGCTTTGGTTTGTTATCAATTATGTTTGTTTTTTCCTTTTTCTTTTTTTGATCGGTAAAAAGGTAGCATGTGTAGATAAAAAAGGCCCAAGAAGGGCACACCCCCTCAAGAACAAAAGAAAGGGACCGGATACATCAATTAACGCCTAAGACTCCTAAAAAATGAACTATGGAACTAGCACCTACAGGAAAAGCCTTTTTCGTCCAAAAGAATAACAAACGCAAAAAGTGATCTTTAAAAGAAGTAACAGGCTGTACTAAATCTTCAAAAACCCGCCGATTCCTTTCTTTGTATACGCTCCACATAAGGCAAATCGGAGCCATCTTCCAAATATGCTTGGCACCTTTCCAAATCTTGCAACCTGACCAAGCCAAAAGCAGCTCTCTTGGAGACTTTGGCATAACCCACGACAGACCAAAAACACAAAAAACTAGATCCCAACAATCCGAACCATCCAGCAATGAATGAGCACATGATCAATGCTCTCTTCCTCTTTCTTACACAAGTAGCAAATACTAGCCATTTGAAAACTTCTCTTTTTCATATTCTCCGCAATCAGAATGGGCTTCCACGAAGCCTCCCAAATGAAGAAAGCAACTTTAAAAGACGCCATTGAATGCCAAATAATGTTCCAAGGGAAAACCGAATCCTCAAAATCTGTTAAGCTCCTGTAGAGTGATCTCACTGTGAAGTTCTTCATATGCGGTTTCCACACCATTTGTTCCTCCCTACCATTCAACACCCGAACCTTTGAATGTGCCTAAGAAAAAGGCCCACCTCCTCCAATTCCCACCCTCTCAAAACAATCCTTCACCCAAGCCCCCTTATCGCAGGCCAAACTATATAAAGAAGGAAATCTTTCCCTTAAAGACACTACCCCGCTCCAAATATCCTCTCAAAACCTCACTCTAGTCCCCTCCCCCCACCTCAAGCCTAGTCCTCTCCCCGAACTCCCTCCATCCACCCCTAATAACACCCCACAGACCCAACCCCCACGGCCCCTCAATGTTTCCCGTACACCAACCTGCCTCCTCACACCCATATTTGGAAGCTATAACCTCCCTCCACAACTCCCTCTCCCCCTCCCCAAATTTCCACAACCACTTACTGAAAAAGCTTTATTAAACAGCTTCAAATCCTTAACCCCTAAACCCCCCAAAGACATTGGCTTCACCTTCTCCCGGCTCACCAAATGAATCTTTCTTAACATTCTCCTCATGACCCCACAAAAAGTCTCTGAATTTTTTCCAACTTTCTACAAATCAAAACTGGAATAGGAAATAATGACAATAAGTTGGAAGGTTTCCCAATGTACTCTTCACAAGAGTGAGCCTCCCTCCCTTCGAAAGAAACTGCCCATTATGGTTTCTTTCTATCAGAAAGTATGGTACGGCTTATATTAAAGAACACGAGGGAAAAATTATAGTTGTAACACATATAGCCTGTAGGATCCTGGTTTGTATAGTTACTAGCTTAAACAGCCGGTAGCGAGGGTTGTCAAGGTGTTCATGAGTGTGCAAATCATGTGGAGAGACCATAATATATGAGCCTTCTTTTTTTGGGGGTGCAATTCTTGCAATTCCCAATCAAATCACAACATGCAATTGTGCATGTGTTAAACAGGGGTATGATTAACATAGTAAGAATTGCTAAAAAAGCCACTGTCAGGGATTTTTGTAACCTTCTAGCCTTATCTTAAGTCTTTATAGGATTCTTTCCGCACACCTTCATGCTGTTTGTGCACATAATGATCATGCATGTGTCTATCTGGGGATCTAAGAATAATGTGGCTGCCTGGGAGTGTGCATTTCTGCAAGTAGAAAGTGAATCTGGTGTCGTGTGGAACATGCAATTGGCATTTATTTTATTGGATGATGATCATAATAGTGTCACAAGTCTATAATGTTCCATGGTTTAAAGTTCTAACAGCCTTTGCTTGTCATTTACCTCTATGTTAAGATGATTAGACGTATTGGGATGTATTGTAGTTTATAAGATACCTGTGGAGCATCTCAAGGAATGCACATTACAAATGCATCTACCATTTGATTACAAAAACTCTTTTCTTTTCATTAGAGTGAAATTTAAACCGACACTTGAGGTTTGAACATTTTATTCTTCAGCTTGGGTTTCTAAGAAATCTACATTATGATCCGAAGATACTAATTCTATACTAACATTTTATCTTGGGATTGCCATTTCAAATGAAATAGGGTGGATAAAATGCAATATCATATTTTACTTGTTAAAATTTACACACACATATAGTGCAATATGCAATTTTACTAAAATGCACTGTAACATTAATTCACGCAATTTTACTGTTGTTGCAGGCCCCTTACTGTCAGCAGCCTTTGAGCTTTGATTACTCCCAAAACCATTGATTCACAATTTAGATGGGGAATGTTTGTACAACAGAATTAAACGCAGTTTTCTTTTCCCATTTGGGATTGCTCTCATGTTAGGTTTGATCTGCAGAATACTTTTTTTTTTTTTTTTATCTTTTTTTGGTTCGTCACTTGGTTTTCTATTTTGTTGTCTTATGTTAGGAGAAACCACTAAAACTTATCTGACTGTAATTGTTTGTAGCAGGATTTCTTATATATGAATGTTTGCCTTGTCTAAACGTTTTTATTCTATTTTCAGGCTTGACTGATTCAGCCCCATAAAAGGTCATTCTGCTCCATAGAACATCAGATCAGTGTTAGAATGGTGTTTAAATTACTACTAAAATTGTCAGACCAAAAAGGGAAAAGTAATTGTTAGGGTATTTCTGCGCGTGTTTTTTTCTTTTTGTTGGGGCTGGGGTCGGGGAGGAGGGGGTTTCTTCAAATGGCTATTGTTGGGTTGTCTGAATGCTTTCTCAGTACTTCTGTAGCAATCCAAGCTCATCATTTTGTACATTCTGATCGCCCTTTGAAGTTAGTACGTTTTGGATAATACGTGCTCCCCATTCAGAGTCTAGACTTGTTGAACGTGTTTTTGCTCCTCAGTTTGAGAGTTTTGAGTAGTGTTTTGTTAGGATGTAAAATTGCCCCCCACTCCAATGGAATGGTTATGAAGTTTTCATAAAGGGTTTGGGGTGGGTAGAGATGGGAATGGTCAGCTTGCCTAGTTTATATATTAAAATTAATTTTTTATATTTTAATTTTTTAATTTTTTATTAAAATTAAAATTGCCTAGTTTAAATATATCGGATTAGTTTGTTAGATAACATTATTTATAATAACTTTTCTTTAAAATTTAAATAAAAAGATAAAATATATTCATTAATTTCAAAAATATCACGACACATTATCCAGTAAACTAATTTAGTAAAGCAGACTTGTATATAAATCATTTTTTATTTATAAATAAATTACTTATATAAAATTAGTTATAAATTTTTCATATCAAAAACAATTTTTATTTTCTCGTGTTAGTTATTTAATAATAAAATTTTAATTTATTTATTAAAAAAATAAAGGTTTTTATCTTGTGAAATAAAAATTTAAGATTTGGGGGTAGGAAAAGGGCTAGGGCTGGAGTGAACTTCTAAGCAGAGTGAAAAAGGACACTTCACTCTAATCTCGTTCCATTGTCATTCGTTAGCGCCCAACCTGCCGCGCGGAGGAAGGGTTGTCTGAAAGGTCGTCGCCTGGCAATTTGTCCATTTCAAATCATGCGGTGATACTAAGAACTCCAACTATATGCCATTCAAGTCTATTCTTTAGGTTCTTTCAAAGTTGCTATACCCTCGAAAGAAAACAAGGGCACATGGGGGCCGGGCAGTATGATACATTAAAATAGACAAAAAAGAGAGAGGCTAATAATGGTATGGAAAACATCACTGCCTAATAATGGAGGTTTATTTCAATGCATCAGAGACATTAATTATATATTGAAAATAATTGAGATGAATGGATGATGGAAGTTTCGTTCATTTGAACTCTGAACTGTCAAAGCAATTAATGAGATGAGAACTCTGGCATTGGATTTGCCATAGAAACAGACCAATTTTTAAATTGGAATTGCAGAATAATAGTTTAGAGAAGAGAAAGAAAGTGTTAAGAGCGGAATATAGATCAGATCTGCTTGCCAGGCTCTTTTAATAATGATTGATTCATATATATAGCAGGACTTCTGAAAAACAATAATGATAATGTGTCTATTCCTAGCCATCTGTTTTATTTTATGTGAGAAGCATTGCGTGCTGTGTATATATGTTCCTATAAAATATTCTCCCATTCGCTTTTAAGGTTCACCGATATCAAGTGGGTATTATGAAATATACTAGTAATATCAATGTTTGCATGTCCAGAAAAACCCTGAGGTTGTCTTGTATAAGGATCTACACCCCAGACAGGCTCCATCCCAGGTATACATAATTCTTCCTGCATCAATCTTCAAACCAAAGTTTTTCCCAGTGTAACTGTGACTGTGACAGTGACATGGTCAATAAGAATTATCTTCTGTCCATTTGTTGTCGGCTCTTGCTCTTTGGACGTAAAAATGAAATAGTTATTTCATAGAATGAAATAAAAAATAAAATAAAAATTACATTGAATAAAATATGAATTAGTCATCTAAACCAAATCAATGCTTGAAATAATTTTTAATGAAATACTTATTTTATGAAATATGTATTCTCAATCATACTAAATAAAAATAAAGAATAAAAAAATTAAAATAGACATTCTTGAAATGCCTATTCTACCGTACCGTACCAAACATGAGGAATGGAAATGAGAAGGGAAAAGGAAAGAACTTCATTTATAAATATTCTAACTTTCTTTGCTAGTACGTTTCCTTACTATTACCAAGAAAATTGAGTTTCTCCAAAATTGGAAAGTTCTCTCTCTCCCTCTGGGGAAAATGAATTTTTTAATTTGTTTTGGGGTTTCCGAAAGTAAGCCTCTATAGTCAATGGAAATAAATTATGGAAGAGGAGAGATTTTGTTGCCCATCGTTTTGTTTTCATTTCATTTTCTTTTCCTCTGCTTTTATTACATTTCTTGTCTGCCATTTTTCCTTTTACCTTTTTTTTTCCGTGGACGTTGACAGAGCTACCAGCAGCAGCAGCAGCAGCACCACCTCTCTCTGTCTCTCCAGCCAAACATGATAAAACTAAATTTCCTATACGGCTATAAATTCTATTCCTAACTTCTCTTACAGCGTCGGTGCATGCCAGACTGCTATTTTGGATGTCCTGAAGAGAAGCACCTCTCTAAAACTTTTGAACAAACGCTCATTTTTCAGCTTACAAGCCGCTCCGCCAATTGATACATTATTGTGCTTAGACCATCATCCTTTGCCCTAGGAACTATGATTAGGTCAATAGCATTAGGCAATGTAAATAAGGTAAGTTTAAACTGAAGTAATGGGGGTGGGGGGGGGGGGGGGGGGGGGGGGGGGGCGCAGAAGAACAGAAAAAAGCATTGACAAGGAACCTTAATGCCTATACATTATCCATTTTGATGTATGGCAGAATATTACAGTACAGATATAGAAGATCTTTGAAAGGCTATTATGGCATGAGGTCTAGCTTTAGCTTTACAGTATTTCAACTCCAGTACAGATGAACTCAGAATTGGGTTACACGCAGAGGGCATAGAGTTCAGATTTATATTTGCATATACCAACACAAACTGTCTTTTTTACTGTAACAATATTTCATATATGAATATAGGTCACATAATTATTCTCATATCTACAAGAAAATCACAACAAAGCTACTCATTAATTTTGCTGAAGTTGAAGAAACCAAAATAACTTGAAATTTTCAGGTAATACTGTTAAGCAAGTAGGTATTGTGAACAAGTTGGTTGAACATGCTAAAGAAGCTAAGAAAGTCAGAATATTCAGGTTTTAATTGCCCTTTGAATATATAACAGGTGCATTTGGACATCCAAGTTTCAATTTAGCCAACTCATATGAGGGAACATTCATAACTTGTGCAACGAAATGTAAGTGCCAGTAAACAAGCAGCATGCTATAATGATTGTATTGAAAACTAGTATGCATTCAAGGATGGAAAATTAACCTGTAAACATATGAAAATGTCAATAAATAAACATTTTCTTGAAAACCAGTATGCATTCAAGAAGGATTAAAGTTAAATCTACAAGCATTTGACAATCTGTCGAACTACTGGATATGCTATTAATTAGGAAGAATTATCAAAAAATATACTCCCAGTCCAGGGAAGTAAGGACAGCAACATGAATCCATTGCAAGTGTTTAGCCAGATAGTAATATGGGGAAAAAGTGAATGAGATCATCGTTGCATAGCAAGATTGACATGGACATGTTGGTAGAAATAATATCACATATCTACCAAGTTAATAGAAAGATTTGGCTATGCTCTCATTCCCTGGTACTAAGAGTTGACAATACTGAGGAATGTTGAACACTAAATTGCATATAAAGATGGCCAACACACACCTCACATTCAGAATAATGTTCACGTAGGAAAAGAGTCAACAATTCAAACCACAAAAGAAAAAGTGATGCAGTGATCAAATGATATAGGCTTCAATTTTGAGGAGAAACCATTCTCCTATGTAATTTAAATGAAAATATCATTATGCTGCCAAATGCCAGTTAGAGAATGATTTTTTTTATAACTATTTATGATGCTACAAGAATGGAGAATGAATTTGACAATATAAGAGAGAATACCAATATAATACAAAACCTTGATCTATTCAATAGCAGGCCCTAAAAGATAAATTAATGCACCATTTGATCCACTAAGCAGGGAGCACTTCGAATGCTACATCAACACCTCAAGTTGCAATTGCTTGTAAAGTTCCAAGTTTTCATTTTGGCAATCAAATTTGGCGTGAAGGAATATCAAGAAAAATTCTTTTCTATATGGATTTCTTGATAAAGCAAAATTTGTTTAAGAAGCTCTTGCATTAAATATTAGAAAAATGGACACATGCACACAATGACTCACACCAAATGAAATTCAATTATGATGAACAAATTAATCTTTACAACATAATCTAGAAAGTCCAACTTTGAAGTGAGAACTCAGATAACTTTCTTGGCCTTCTGACTAAGAATAAGTAGAGAGGGTACTCGAACAAACTTTATAACGAACATTATTTGTTGTTATCCATTTACTAACAATAGTTGGATGCTTAGCAATATATGGCATATGATTTTCTTTGGAATCTAATTGAGATCTCAACGCAAAGGAAACATCACTAAGAAAGGGCAGGGTGATTCTGAACTCAAACAAAATGGATTCTAGACCAAGAACTAACAAACTGCCGGACCTCTAAAGTAACAAAGAATATACAACCGTTTAAAATCTTCTCTATCCCTCTTAGCTCCTGATCACGGTTTCGAATTCGGTTTACACAATGGTGGATGAATAAATGATATTTCAAACTCCCATTAGAAAATGGTAAATTTGTATCAGGAATAAGTCAGCGAAACATCTCTGTCAAAAGATTTGAAAAGGCTTTGAAGGAAAAGATCAAATTGATATGAGATCTAAATGATGTTTTGAAAAGGATTGAAAATGAAATTAAATGGATATGAAATCTTGAAGTTTTCAGTCAAATGTAAACCTTGGCTCTAATGCTCTAATACCACTCCAGTGTTTTAGTTGAAAGGTCTGTAGAACATGGGAAGGACAATTCTAGGGTCCTAACCCTCAATTCACTAGTCCACAAAGAAACAGCATTCAGCGGCAGAAAGTTCAATGAAAGGAATGGCAAGTCTAAGTGGATTGGTTCATCATATACTTTCACTTATGTGAATATATATATATATATATATATATATATATATATATATTGATAAGTTGTTTCTGAATATATTACTTTTCTCATATTCAAACCTCAAAAAAGAACATGGCAATTCATTCCCCCCAACTAAAGAATCAATAAATAGGCAGAGATCACAAATCATATTCTCTAAAGTATAGTACAGGCCAACTCCTCTAAAGCAACTTTTCTAAGATCAATCAACCAGTAACCAGACCATCTAACACTAAATAAAAAAGATGGAATCGAGCTCTTAATCATATCATGCTCCACTTAGGGAAGGAAGCTCACCTTTTGAAATGGATCACTCAAGGAAAACAATGTGCATGGGTACAAAATCATGAAGGCAAAAGTGGAAACCGGTTCAGAAACAAACAAGGATAACCTTTTCCACTTTTGATGGAACCACAAAGGTTATATGCTGGGATCAACATATTAGGGAAGCCAGGCAACAAGATTATAAAATGAAGAGATAAAACTTCATTGCAATACCAAGTTTGATTTCAGTTCAGAAAATAATAACATGGAAGCCAACTAATAACATTGCAATGGAGATGAACAGTGCATGCTCTCGTCAAGAGGAAACTGCAGGGATTTCCATTTTAAGTAACAATACTGATGATTATGCTCAGGGCCTTGAAGTATTGGAATTTTTAAGAGAAGATAATCATTCCTTTATGCCACTACCAAGACGTGTTAGGGAAAATAAAAGATAATTTGGATTCTTACAACAATTATTTCAACCTTGAATACGCTTCTCCTTATCATTCTAAAATAAGCAATAGAAAACTATATAGCAAACTGATTATTTATAAACAAGCTCCGATGCAGTAAATGGTTTTAATAAAAGAGCTTAATTAAATGGCTTCCCCACAATCGGATGGCACAACTGAACTGATGTCAAATTACAATCTTTAAGTAGTTGTTTCACTCCCAACATGTATATTTCTGTCCCCACTCTTATTCTGCTTCTTGTTTCAGAGTGTTTATAGTCTCAGTTAAGAAACAAGCAAGAAAATAATTTGAATTAAGTGAATATCTCAGTTTAGATTCAGATAAATTCATTGATATGAAGACTTACAGTGCATTATTTCGCAATTAATGAAAGATTTAACAGATCAGGAAATAAAACATACTTTTTAGATGAGCTACACAAAGTATTTAATAGCCAAGCAATTCCAGGAAATCCAGCCACCACTCATCAAAGTTCATGGAGTATTAAAATAGAATTTCCAATAACATCAATTTTTTTTTTTCTTTTTCTGAAATCCCCCAACTATCAGGGGGTTTTAAGTCGTTAATGAGATCACACATTTACAACAAGCAGGACTCATCTCTACATAATACTAATAACTAATTCCTACACAGGAGATTCCTGGAACCTAGTATCCCGTCAATGGATTCTATCCCTATTCTTAGATGTCTGGAGAACATAAATTGTCTTGCCAGCATTATTCACCCTTACCAGCAACCTCAAAATCTAGTCAAACTGTTGCTTGAGCCACAATAACAACCACCAATAACAAAAGACTCAGTAACTTATCAAACTACCACGGAACTTAGCAACCTCTAAGAAAACCATATTGACCCACGAACAAAGACACCATTGTACTGCTATCCTTGATGATTTTATGAACATGTTACTGCTCAGAGTGACATCACATCAAAATCAGGCACCAGAAGCTAACAGGTTGAAACAGAATGCTATCCACACTTAATTACATGTGTAGAAGATTTTTGAACTAAAGGACATGAGAATTGACACTACCCACCAACATTAATCATTCTGACAAACATAACCGAATCAGCAACAGGATCGTGCCACCAGCTTACAATTTCATTAACACCCAATACCAATGACTACCGCCAAGACTACTAACAACAACTAAAACAACCACAATAACCAGACCAGAGCTTAATCAAACTCGAAGAAGTTACTCAACAATACAATTTTCACAAGACCCAGAAGACCAATAGAAAAAACAGAAGAAAACGTAAAGAGGAAGGCAACAGTTACCCAAATTCAATCATCCCCAGTTGGAAATAGAGTAAGAACTTTCCTCCCATTTGGTGCTGTTGCTGATTCCAAGTCTTCTACATAAGACGGTACTGGATTGTGCACTGGTGCCCCCATTCGATGAACTGGCTGCGCCTGCCTTGTTAGAAATGGATGATCAAACTGCCCATTTGGCGGCGACCCAAAATGCCCCACCTGCCGATACTGTGAATGTCCTGCCACAGCAACTGCCGCTGCCATTTGCTGCTGCTGGTGGTGGTGATGGTGCTGCAGCGCCGCCACAGGCACAAAGGGCAAGAAGTGATCCGAATTCGGCCTACCAGGATGCAAGAAATGTGCAGGCACCGGCGAGCTTGCAAACAAATGATCGGTAGCGGGATCTCCTCCAGCAGCCAATCCTCCACCGCCTCCGCCACCACCCCCGTTCGAAAGTCCCTGCATACGCTTTAAGTAAAGTCGGTACTTCTGCAGATGACTAGCCACGTTCTCGCGAGTTAGCCCGTCAACGCTCATGAGCTGCATTATGGTCTTGGGGACGGCGTTCTTGATCCCCAAGTGGGCCACTGCGTCCACAAACCTCTTGTGAAGCTGTGGCGTCCATACCAGCCGGGGCCGTTTGAGGGTGCGAGCGGGCTCGTCACCAGGTGCCCCACCTCCCATCTCGGCGGAATCAAATTCTGACGAGTTGGGCTGGGAAGGAGCCTGAATCGCCGGCAACGATGCCGATGGTGGGGGTTGCGGGCTGTTGGGGCTTCGGATATCGAAGGCCATAGCCAGATCAGGTGTGATTAGGGTTTGGGACAAGGGCATGAGCTCTTCAGGAGATGGGAGTTCTTCATCCCACCTTGAGAACCAATTAGAGTCCTCTTCCTTCATTTTTCTAACCACTTTCCGATCAAACCAAATTGAGTACTTCTCTGGGTTTGTAGTAAAAGTTTTTTGGGTTCGATTGCTGAGCTTTGCGGGATACAAAAAGATCTGTGGGTTATGTAATTGATAAAAATAGAAACAATAAAAAGAAGAAGAAGAAGAAGCAAATACTGAATAAGTCAACAAGGATAATGAAGTGAGGGGAAATTCAGGGATGAAATTTCTGTTCGTATTTTCTCTCTCTCTCTCTCTCTCTCTCTAAAAAGATTAATTTGGAGAGAGACAGAGAAAAAAAAAAAGGGGGAAGAAGAAGAAGAAGAAGGGGGAAGGAATGGGAGGTTTGTGATGGTGGTGGAGGGGTGTTCGAGGTGGATCTTGTTTTCAGCCTTTACTACGGTTAATGTAGCTGACTCTTTTCATCTGATTTTTATGGGGTTATATTTTCGGGGATTTGGGGTTGGGGGGTCTTTAATCTTTTTACATTATTAGAGCAAGTCTTGCAAGATTTTTCTTTTCTTTTTTGTTTTTTCACTGATGATCCATATTTATCTATGTCTATCCCCCGCTACTCCTTAACGCGCGTTCATCGAACGCTCCTTTGTCATTGGATGATAGAAATTACTTGTCATGAATTTATTTTTTGTTTTTTCACTGGTGATCCATATATATATATATATCTATGTCTCTCTCAATTTTAACAATAAGCCTCTTTTGAAAGACATACTTATCATTAAAAACATCGGTTTAAAAAATAAATTTAAAATTTTATAGTTCAACGAAAACAGAACTGATTTTAAAGCTTTTAAATAAGATTAAAAAACTCCAACTGTATGACCGTTGATGGTTGACACTCAAATTGGAGAAGAACAATTAACAAGAATAAATAACTCACCATTTGTCCTTTAACATGTGATTATTTCTTTTAGTAAATAAAAAAAAAGTGGAGCCAAAATTAAATAACTCTCTATTTAAATTTTTTAATTGGTGATTGCAGTTTGAGGCAAATTTTGAAATTTTTAATTTTTATCACTAGATTTTATAAAATTCTTTTTTTTTATATATATAGAAAATTAGGAGTTGTCTCTTAAATTTTTTTATATTCTTTTTATGAAAGTCATCTTTAAAATTAGGAGTTCTTAATATTTTTTTTTTCTCATCAGTCATTGTTTTTGCAACTGTAAGTTAGTGTTCATAAAATAAAACATAGTTATTGGGATTTGAGAGATGGACCAGTGTGAATATCTTATTACTAGTAGTAGCAGCAATAAATATAAGGATAATATTATTGTAAGCTCAAGTATATATGAAACAAAGTGTTTTAACAATTGAATGATATAGAGATTGAGTTTTCATTTATCTCAATACAATTATTGATCCTAACAGGTTTTCATACCCTTTTGTTTGTATGAATTTAAATTCTTTTTAAACTTGTATTTTAAGACATTAAATTTAACAAAAAAATTAAATACAAGGTGTCTTTATAAATATATTTGAATTGACACATCTTAATACAAACTCCTAGCAGCAATACAATTTTTTTTTTTTTGTTTAAACTTGGAAGTTAGGCATTTATTGAGAAACATTTCCATCCTAAATAAGATGAATTTTAAAATAAAGTTTGAAAAAATTGAATGAAATGTGGATAGATTTAATAAAAAACTCTGCATTAAGATACCGAGAACAAGAGCAACTTGTGTGTGTGTGTGTGTGTATATATATCTATATATATATATATATATATATATATAAACTCATTTATTTTTTGTTGGAGAGAAGAGAAGTGAATTTAGTCATATAAATTATAGGTGGCACGTGTGAATACGCGCCTTCAAGGGATGGTACACATTGCAATGATCACAACATAGATGGGGTTGTATGGGTAGTGACTTGGGATTAAGAATTTTAGCACAAAGTTAGGTGAGTTTGTGGGGGAGTTATCTTTTAGCTTGTTGATGTGGGAACCAAATGAATTTAAGATAGTGTTTGGTTGTGAAATGTGAAGATAAAAACTGTATTTCCTTTTGGTTGACACAACAATTTGGGTGCTCCATTTCGATGACCTTAATAAGTGTTTGTTTGTAAAATGATAATAAATCCCTATGGAATATTTAGTTTTTGACTTTGGTTATTCATATTTAATATTGGGTTTAAATTGATGTGAATATAAAAAAAAATTAAGAGAGACTAAATCTTATTTTGTTAAAATATTCTAAAAAAAATACTAATATCAAAATTTTTTAAAGAGCCATGACTCCTACTTGTCTTCATTAGATCCGTCACCGAGTTTAATCCCCCATTATTTGGTTACAAGTGTACAAATTGATATTCCAAATGAAGAGGCAAACTATCTGCAGAATTGGAAAACCCACAACATAATTGTTGAGAAGGTTAGCTAACTGGTTGGGTCCACAAGGGTTCTACAAGTAGAGTCAATTTTGCATTGAAACATATTTTCTTGGCACTCTTAGGAGGGGACTAAAAGCATGAAAGGAGGAGGTTGTTGAGTTCAGCTACTTTTAGCCAAGGAATTGGCACATTGATTTCCTTCACATAGGGTATGTTGTGCGGTGCACTCATGAACAAAGGAGTTAACAAACCATTGAAAACTCCTCAATATATGTAAGAGTTTATAGGTGTGCAAAGGATCAACCTTTGTGGTTGTTGCCTCTACTCTCTTTATGTGTACCCCTGCTATTTCATAGCATTTTAAGATTTCTTTGAAAGGAAAAAGAATGCTAATAATATAAAATATAAAACCTTACACTCCATATATAATTTTAGCAAAATAAATTATTAGAGCCTTTTTTTTTTCCTTTTCCTTGGAACATATTTCAACTTATTTACAAAAAAAATATATTTCCACTCAAATTAGATTTTGTTTTTCCTAGCATGAAAAAGAGAAAAGAAAATCCAATTATTGAGGCTATTTTAGACATTTCCCATTGCAAGACAATTATTTTTGAGCATCACATATTCTATCACCCTATTTCAAGACCAAATTATGTACCTCTGGCAATTATCCAAAAATAAAAACAAATAAATACCTGTTAAAGACTCGACTCGCTAAATCATTAACCAGTACACACACACTCTCTCTTTCTTTCTAATACAATATTAAAGTTAGAGTATTTAACCTCTTAATAAAGTTACTATATATATATATAGATATATATATATACATACACACACATACATAAAAGTTAAGAGAAAGAGAGAGTCTTAATGAAGTTGTCATCTTCAACCTTTTAGCACCGTCTTGTTCTATGAAAATGTTTTGGAGATCACTTTATGTATTTGTTTCATCAATCTAGCAATCAATAATCGATTCTATTGAATGAACATTCCATTAAAAATCATTATAAGCATTCTTTTGTCTTGAGTGAGTAATCTTTATTTCATTTTATGACATTTTCATTTTATATTATTTTTATTCCATTTCTTATTATATTTAGGAGTAAGGCAACCTTTTGTAGGCATAAATTCTTGATAAAAATTAATAGATTTCTAAATGACAATTATTATTATTTTACCATTCATTATGTGTCCGATCGTAAAAACGAAATATATAAATAATAGTAGTTATCACATGAAACAATCTCAATCGATAATGACATAATTGGGACCAATAAAACATTTTATTTGTAAAGCCAAGTTGGACTACACCAAATAGAAAATTTTAGCTCCTAATTATTTATTTATTTTTTTACAAACGGATCGGGTTTTAGAGTCAGAGACCCGGATCCGATGGATTCGGGTCCGGGTCTAGTTGAGGTGGGCCTTAGCAGGTTCAGATCCAGATCTAGACCAGTTTAAACTCAACAGGTCTGGGTCCAGATCTTAGAGGGTCTACCCAGACCTGTCCCATTGATAGGCCTAATCTCAGTTACTCGTACGAAAAGAGTTGAGAGAAGTTTTTATATGAATAATATCCATTAAACTGATTTATCTTAATAGACCAAATATCACTGTAAAAAAAAAAAAACCGCATATGATGCCGGTCCATACAAAAATTTCTTGAAAGACGAACTTAGTCTATAAAAAGGAAACTAGGATTAAGGGAACTTTTGGCTCTACTTCTGTTGCTATATATTTTTCTTTCTCAAAAAGCACACATGGTTGTACTAAAGCTGGACAAAGTGGAACAGTGAACTCCAACGCCTCTTAGGTCCTTAGAGATCATGTTCAAAGAATACAACGCGAGACATTCCCTATTCAGAGGAATCAGTCACTGGCAGGATGCAGTCTGAAAGGTACAGGCAACACTAACATGAGCTTAATTCATGGAAAGAATAACTTGAAAATGACTTTTAGAACCGAAACTAACCAGATATAAATTTCACCAAAGTGGATTAATTTTTTACTTCACTCATACACTTTATTTTTAAATTTTTCAAATTCATATAGTTTTTTATTACTATACGGACTCATACAAATTTTAAAAGCGTCTTTTAAAAAAGACTCTTTTAATCAATTTCTTTTTGACATAAATGTCTTACCAAAATATGCGTTTAGAGACGTTTTTTAAAAAGTCATCTTTGATTGGATATAGTTATAAGTGTTCAAAAATTTATTACTTTTTAAGTTTTTATATTTTAAGCCAAAAAGAATCTTTTAAAAAGACACAACTTTGGATAAAAAAATGTTTTTTCAGAAAATATTTTTAAAAATTGTACGTGTTTGGACAATAACAAAAAGACGGTATGAGTTAAGAAATTTTTTTAAAACAAATTCTTGAGTGAGGTAAAATATTCAACTTTAATAGTGTCCACAATACCACATACAAACAGAGAGAGAGAGAGAGAATAGAAT
Organism: Nyssa sinensis; assembly: GCA_008638375.1. Classification (NCBI taxonomy): domain Eukaryota; kingdom Viridiplantae; phylum Streptophyta; class Magnoliopsida; order Cornales; family Nyssaceae; genus Nyssa; species Nyssa sinensis. The sequence goes on from CM018050.1 coordinate 22,652,373, forward strand.
AAAGCGCTGAGTAATGCCTGTGTCACCATTTTTTAAAGTCAAAATAGAATATCTCTTTGGGCTCTACTTCTGTTCATATATATTTTTCTTTCTCAAAAAGCACACATGGTGGTACTAAAGCTGGATAAGTGGAACAGTGAACTCCAATGCCTCTTAGGTCCTTAGAGATTCTGTTCAAAGAACACAATGCGAGACCTTCCATTCTCAGAGGAATCCGTCACTGGCAGGATGCAGTCTGAAAGCTACAAGCAACGTGAGCTTAATTTATGGAGAGAATAATGTGGCAACCCACTTGAAAAAGACTTTGAGAAAGGGCAGCACCAAAGTGGATCAAATCAACTTTATTGAATTTTTTTATCCCACCCACGCATTTTATTCTTTAATAATTTCTCGAATTCATGCAAATTTTTTTGTTAATATCCGGAGTCATACAAATTTTAGAACCATATTTTCAGAAGACTCTTCTGACCAATTTTTTCCGATATAAACATCTTTTCAAATAATGTTTTTAGAGATGTCTTTTGAAAAGACATATTTTGTTAGATAAAATTATAAGTGTTCAAGAATTTATTATTTTTTAAGTTTTCATGTTTGATATCAAAAGAAGTCTTTTGAAAATACGCTTCTAAAATTGTATTTTTAAAAGACGATTTTAGATAAAAATTTTAGATTAAAAACATATTTTCAAAAAATACTTTTAGAAACGGCATGATTTATTTGTTTCGGTAATGTTATTTTCAAACGACGATTTTAGATAAAAATTTTATATCAAAAATGTATTTTCAAAAAATACTTTTAGAAACGGCATGATTTATTTGTTTCGGTAATGTTACGAGTACATATGAGACAAGTTTTTTTAACTCTTAGATGATTTCATAACTTGAGATAAAGTGATTGAGATAAATAAAAAACCACTCCCGGAATCATCCAAGAGTTAAAACACTATGTCTCATATGCACTCAAGCTTACAGTAGCATTACTCTTATTTTTTTCTGTTTACATCCAGATGTTTGGAAAGAAAAAAAAAGACTAGTAAATTTATACTAAAACCTCTTATTTTGAAAATTATGAGAGAAAGATTAAATCATTAAACTCATTTTCCCAATTTGTCCAAAAATTGAGGGATTTGGAGAGGAAAAAACACTTCATTTAATAAAATTTTAAAATGCCAAATATGCTCTCAAATTTAATTCAAAATTTAGGGCAATTGTTCTCTTAAAATCCATAAAGGGTATAATTGTCAACTACTTTACATATAGTTTTTCTCTTTTATTATCTCTTACTAACTATGCAAACAAAAAATAATAACTTTCTTCTTATTTATTTCAAACAAGGTGATAATAATCACTTTCTACTTATCTTCTTTTTTTTTTTTTGATTCAATAATAGGTCTTGTATAAAAATTCAAAGATGTCCACCACCTCTGTGAAATGAGGTTTGCAAGGGCTTTTTGAAATCCTTTTAATTTAGCCAAAGTTCTTTTCCTCCAGAAAATTTTACCAAAGACATTCTTGTTTCATCTTTTCATTTCTCTTTGAAGATCAGAAATAATATGGGAAATTGATTTTTTTTTTCGGAGTTCCAAACTCTGTTTACAAGTTCCTTGAGTTGGGGATGTTCTATCCAACGTAGTTCAAATCGTAAGGGACAATTAACATGCAGTGGGCGAGATGATATACCTTCTAGTAGAACCAAATGGGTGAGTGATCAAAGTGTGTTCTTGGTACATTTCTGACCGGCTTCTTGTCTCCAGCTGTGGTTGGCCAAGGCTCTATCAAGACGATCATCAATGTTTGCCTGGCCTTGTCTTCCATTGGTCCAAGTAAGCCAAGCTCCTGTGCAGCCCAAGCTTGTGAGGCAACATTCATTGTTTCAGTTTATAAACTTGTTGCACGACTTCTGCTCGGGAGAAGACCTCCCCGTTTTTTCTAAAGGGGAGGCTATATCATTGAAATCTCCGATAGCCATCCATGAGAAATTAGTGGAATCAACTAGAGATTGAAGATTTTCCCTTTTTGGATTTTCAATTCAAACCTACATCCTTTCAAACACTGTTCAGTAAATTATGGCCATCCACACCACTGAATTAGCAAAAATGATAGATAAATTAGTCTGGAGATCTTGTGGAGGTATATGCTCCCCAAAAGAGGCCTAGACCACCATTCAACTCTAGTGCAAAAGCGATAAAAAAAAACAAACAAGGAATCAATTTCAAACAAAAACTGAGAAGACTTATGTGATTTGGTAAGATGTTTACAGGCAGTAATGATCAATCTATTATGTATTAAAGAGATTATAAGAACAAAACAAATTTTTTTTACACCTAATGACGGTTCACACAAGTCGGCTCTTATCTCATAAGAAGAAACCCAAAAAACATCCTTATGAGTCGAATTACTTATCCCTCGGTCTATTAGTGAACCATCTCTCCAGGGATTGTGAAAGATGTTTGGATTTCCTGCAATTATTTCTAGTATGGAATGAGTCAATCATCCACTTTGGTATCTTATTGAACAAAAATGGCGATATTCTTCCTCCATATGCAAGTTATAAAATAGGAAACAAAGTGGGTTAGAAATACCCAAACAAAACAAGTTAAAAAAACCTTCCCCGAATCCCATGACAATGGTGGAGCAAACCTACACATTACTAATTTTTCAGATTGCATTAAATTATCTAGAATTCGGGTAAATTCATAACAGCCACCCAACAACAGTAATCAGCCACAGGTTTCCAATCAATGGAAATGGCTTGGAAATTGAAGGTTAGACAAGATTTGAAATGCTTTACCTGGCTTGCTCTGCAAAATTCATTGTTGACTAACCAATTGAGATGTACTAGAAGTATGACTTCCAACTCAACTCAAATTGTCTTGTCTCTAATTTAACCATAGAAACCACATTACATTACATCTGAGATTGTGGGGAAGCTCAAAATGTTTGGTCTTCTTTCCTCTCTCCAACTGTTCTCTAAGACTTCAATTCCCTCCCTTTGGTTCAATGGATAAGATATAATATTCTTGATCTGAAAATTGTTATTGGCAGCAACCCAAATCCAAACCCCAATGAAATCTGCCAATTGTTATTGGCAGATTTCATTGGGGTTTGGATTTGATAAATTAATGAATACGTAGGGAGCAGCTAAAGGAATTTGTTGGGATGTATGTTTTCACGTCTAAAACATTTTGTTATTATTTGATAAATTTAATTTATTATTATTGAGTTTCATATTATCATGCATGTAGATGTTATTGTTTTATACCATGAGATGGTTAATCATTGAATAGTTATTGAAAATATTTCATGTATATAAATGAGATTTATGTACAGAAGATATGAACTTATGATCAAGCAATTCTAGAATTGTTCGCAGTCATTAATGAGATTGGGTTTCTTATTTGTAAGACTGTAATACACTTGACCTCTATATGATAGGGTAGTTTATCTCAACTATTAGAATAGGAGATTATGGGTTATTGTATTAGTGTATTTAGAATACACTAAACTAGATCACTATAAGAAATATGTCATATAAAGCTGTCATATTTGATGTGATTCTTATATTCACTATTCACTATTCGCAATATGCTTTTAATCTTGAGAAAATAGTGGACTCAAGTTCTTAATGGCGGTGACTTTAAGTTACCAATGAGTGAAGTCTTTTAAATCAACACCTCGATATCTTGAAAAATCATTGTTTAGACTGTGAGAATATATATTCTCAAGATGAAATCTACACTCTCGAAATTAGAGAGAATGATATCATGAATATATTAATTCAATTAATTAATCACTAAAATCCGAATCCAGTCTTTTTAATAAATTATTTGTTGAGATGTTGACCATTTTATAGTAATTAATAATTGGTGAATTAAGTTGTAAAAATAATTAGAAATTGGTTTGACTGTGTATAAACCCAAATCCTAATTATTGATATCCAGATAGAGGGACTTACAGTATATGTTTAGTGATTATGAAATTTTCTCTATTTCATCAAATTCAAGTGCAATTCTAATTATTTAGTAGAATTAATTAGAAATTAATTGACTAATTAGAGCTAATTTGGTAAGACTTTGGACCCCTCATTTTGTCCTAATTTTGCAAACTTCTGTAAATATATGATTTAAAGGAGATAATCGTACAACAACAAAAATATTATTTTCCTGCGAGAGAGAAAAAGAGGAGCCCACTCTCGTATCTGGTGAACAGTTTGCATAGAGGGAAAAGAGAAGAAGACCTAGAGAAGGAAGAGAAGGAAAATTGCATCAATTTTCTCAAGAAGGCTTTTTCAACAATCAAAATTATCAAGAACAAAGAAGATTGCATTAATCTCTTCAAGAAAGCTTCTTCGAAAATCAAGATTATCAAGAATAAGGTAATTTTAACCCTCTTTTCAAGATTGTATGATTCATGTAAAAAAATAAAATCCAAATAAATTTTTGAAATCTCTTCCGCTGTAGTTACGAACCCAACAATTAGTATCAGAACAACTTTACATGAATCCATCAATTTTGAAGATTATGTTTACTTTGTTCTAGGCCTATTCATAAATTCCAATAAAAACAAGGATTGTTTTAGATATATTAGAATGTGATTTTGTGATACAATCTATTGATACAAAAATTTAATCCCCATTTAATACACATAGGGATGAATTAATTAAATAATTTTATTTATATATATATATACATCTTTTTATATTAGGAGTATATGATATCCATAAATAAGCAATCTTGATAGTAATATAGATTATTATTGTAATTAGATATTAGATACTCAAATTAATTAAATTATTTTTTTATTAATTATGTTTTAAATACGAGGTTTTTTGGGACAATTTTTCATATCATTGATAATCAATTTTGAGCATCCAACATTTGGCCAAATAATTTTCCTAGTTTTTTATTAAATTGTGAAATTTTATAGTTTTAAAAAAGGTAAAATTTTACACTTTTGGTTAGACCTAAGCTTCTTATTGCAAATGTGTAAATTTTACACTTTTGGAATGATTTTTTTTCTTCAAATTTTCATATTCAATATGAATCTTGTTTGATAAATTTCGATATTTAGAATCTAAATATATAACTTTTATTAAAAATTGATCAATAAGTTTCAAGTCATTGAATTTTATATTTTTTAAAAAAAATTGACTACTCCTAATTTTACAAATTTTTGTTGGAAAGGGTTTTTTTGTATTGCTTTGAAAGTGCACTTCTTTATAATATATAATCTTAAGAATGACCTTTAGCCACACCACCCAAAAAAATACAAGAGAAATATTGGAAAACCTGTATGGAGAGCCAGTCTCATTGAGGGATTGGTTGTAAATCTTATTTTTGTTTTCAGTAGTTGAGAATCTTGAGATAATGGGTGAAGTTTTAATAGTACCAAAAATGGTGCGTACAGTGTAGATAAATTTGAGTTCTAGGCGGCTGAGGTGATTTTCCTTTCCATGGTTAGAATGAGCACCAAGGGAATTTAAATTAATGTGAAGAAGCAAATGGAGGCCAAGACTAGGAGTGCTGTGAATGCGTACCCTGGTGAATAGACGAAGTAGTTTCTGATTTTATATGAAAATCAAACAGATCAATTATTGCCTTTGCCTAGGTCTAATATGGGTGTGGTTTGAGAAGCATCTACTAAACCCCACAGGGGTGACCGAGTGGGTAAGACCTTAGGGATACTTGTCAAGGTCGTTCATTTCAGTCACCACTAGGACACCAGTTAGGGATAAACTGTGGAATAGTATCTAGCAGCCCTCTAGGCACAGCTAGCCTTGTGATTGAAGATTGCAGTTGTAGAATATGGTTCTTGAGTTATCATAAAATAAAATAAAAAAATCACCCATGAATCTGAATGGCAAATCAAGCAAGTTCCAAAGCTATTCCACTGAAAGGTCAATGATAATGCACGTGTTCATTTTTCAGTTCAACGTCAGGCAGAAACAAAATGGTCTAGACATGGTGGAAAAGGGGAAGACACCTATGTCTTCCTAAAACGAGTCAGGATGATGAGAGTAACCTTAAGAGACTTCAATTGACCCAGGTTCTGAATTGCACTTGCGGTCCAGTCAAAACTTTGACGAATTGGGTCTAGCCGGTGGGTTAACCTTAAAACAAGGATCAAGGAGGGTTTAGGATTCAATTTCTTGTTTGACACCCCAAAAATGTTGCAGTTTGATGGTCAAACCTCTTTCCATAGATGGGGTGATGATTATTAGCTTAGCCAAAAATAAATATAAAAATTAATAAGGTGATGGGTAAGAGAATGATTGGGTTTGAGTCGGTCGAACAAAATTTCCTGGGTTTGTCTGATTTATGAACACTCAATACCATATCTACGAATAGCCTCACAAGAGCTAACAATCCAAAAGTGAAGCATACAAGAATGACAATGGTTCCTTTATTCTCCATTTGTGTCTGATTCTCCTGAACCTTTGCAACCTTCACTCTGCATATAAATAACTAGTCAGAATAAAGCCAACATAAACTGGAAGGACAGGACAAAGCCCAAAACTATTAAATGATCATCATAGCGAATTTGAAGCGTCAGAAGAGAGCAACTGAATAAGGAAAGATTAAAGGTAACTGCTCAATAAATCCAAAACAAACTGATTTAACTTTAATGAAGGTTGTTATCTTTAGGTTCTAATCTTTTACTATCTATGCTTAAATCTCCTCCATCCCTTCCCTGATTTACATTAATAGCAAAAGGGGGGAAAGATAAAGCTAAATATAAAGTTATTACTATAATTTGAACTGTAAACAGAAACAATGGGACACCTACTCTTTTTTCCCCCTGTCCAAGTTTTTTATACAAACGGTTCGGTTAAGAGAGAGTAGATGAGAAGGGAAAAATCTCAAAATCCCTTCCTTTTCCGCTGTTTACTTTTGGCCATGATAAGAGGAAGTCCAGGAAATGTGAAGAATTTGTGTATGAAATTTTCCTCTTGTACCAAAGAATATCGTCTTCTCAAATGAGGAGACTTTTGGAAGGGAGCTTCAGTCTGACCAAGCAAAATGTGATTGTTTCTAGTTTCTGTTAGGTTGGATCAGCAGAGAGAGGCAGCTGTCGCCCACCCCCCAAAAATTGAAAAATAAAAAGAAAAAAAAAACAAAAAGACGGTGGGGATGGGAGTTTGGGGGGTGGGGGGAGAGCTTCGTAAATATACCCTCTATGAAGTGATGAAAAAAATCATTCAAATATGCCAATTTTCTACATGTACTATCTACTTAGTCAACTAAAGGGGGTCAATCATCACTTGTCACATGCCACCAACTGCCAAAAGCAATCCATTTAGAGTTTTATGCCGAATTATAGTTTTTGTCCCTGAAACAAAATCCTCTATGGCATGGTTATAATGCCCAATCACCAAAAGATCCAAAACTTAGGTGTCGGATTCATGCAACTAACCATCAAGAATCAAATGAAAACTAAACTCAAAAAGGCTAATTAGTTTTTTATTAAGTTTTCTATTTTATAAGTTTTCAGTCCTAGTAGAATTAGGAGGCCAACGACATATTAATACGTGCGTGTGCGTGTGCGTGTGTGTGTGTATGTAAGCTTTCTATTCAATGAAGAGTTGAGGTTTTTAAAATTGAAGATTGTTAATGTCTGATACAACTTTAACTCAATTCCTAAAAATCCTATAACCTATCACTTTTAAAATCAAGAAAATTCCAACTCTTCTCAATCCTCGAAGCCTACAAGTTTTATTCAACCTTTTAGATCCCTATACTTACAAGCTTTTCCACAACCTAAGATAACCATAAAACCTAATCCTTATACCTACATCAGATAGCTGACGAAGATGATTGCCACATCATATGCCTAAGCACTCCCTCACAAGCAACAAGGTGCAGATAACTTGCTAGAATTTCCCACAAATGAAGTGAGAGAAAGAGAGGGAGGGAGGGAGGGAGAGAGAGAGAGAGAGAGAAAGAAAGTTACTTTAATTAATATGCAGAGTCCATCTCAAGACTCAAGATGACATGATATTAGAGCCAACTCTCGCAATTTTCGGGAGGTTCGTCTCAAGGGATGACTCTACACATCTTTAGCACTTTGGCCAAACATCCTTGAAATCAGATGTTTGCAGCTGCATTACTTTGACCACAGGGAGAACCCCATAATGCAACCATACGGAGAACTGTAATTTGGAAACTATTGAACCATTCCAATGCCCTGCAAGAAACTCCCAATACACCCTTTTACCATCCTCAGGACTTAAAGAAGCCTTCCCTTTGAACCAGTTGCAAGTTAAACACGAGGTTCCCAAATATATTGTTTGGTCCTCGCCCTGTTGATGGGATGTAAAGACAAATGCACTGCAGTTTTCGAAGTAACCCAAACTTTGCCACAGCTGGTGGACTTCTTCGTACTGATAATGGGAATTGGGTTAAAACATTCTCACACAAGCTGGGAATTCACACAGCAGCAACAGCAGATTGTGGGCATTGAGACAAATTCTCACTCTGGCTTGGGAGATGAGACCCCAGAGGCTTGGGAGATGAGACCCCAGAGTCTTGTAGTGAAGATGGATTCAGAATAGTCTATAGCTTGCACTCTTAACCAGGAAGAGGACTCTCACCTGGACAATGGCTTATTGCAGACCTTACTGGCCACCCAATAGAGATATGTGAATTGAAAAATACTTTTTAAGGGAGGCAAACAAAAGTTCAGAGCAGATTTACTCACAAATGGGAAACACTACATAACTGCTAGGATCTATATTTGGGAGGATCTGCTGAGAGCTTGACAAAGATTCTAGAGGAGGAAAGAAGAAGAGAGAAGGGAGAAAGAAGGGAAGAGAGATAAATGCTTTAATCAAAAAGACTTAAATTTATAGTCTAGGAACACATGCTCAGTATACCTCATTAGAAAAACTATAATCTATGGTGTATGCCAATTAAACTATATTGGTAAGGAAAGAAAGCCACCTGAGAACAGTGTTGTCCCTGAGTATGCTATCCAGCTGCATGGAAACAAGAGATTTCCAAGCAATAAGATCCCCAACCTCTTTAGTCTGCAAGGCAATAAAATGTCAAAAAATGCAATGAGAGTCCAATTAGGCTATTACAAATAATCAAAACCAAAAATCATAATGAAGTAACACCACATACCATGACCTCCTTGCTGTCAAAAAGACTCCTTATGTCTGATCTGATATTCTCCAGAAGGACATCTTTCTCTCCTATTTCTTTGTCAAATTCTTTGAAAATGTTGCCATATCTGGAGTTCAATTCCTCCAGGTATCGCTCCAAAACCAAGAAACTTAAATCTAGATAACTAACCTTTTGCATCAGTATCTTAAGAACAGAGTCCCCAGGCATTCTGCCAATGTGTTGATGACGTACTTCTTCAACTGGGTCAGGCACATTAATATTCGTAACTCCACGTTTCACATCAGAATTCTCAAGAACAGGGACAGATTCCACTTCAGGGACATTACTCTGATGAAAATCGTCACGGTCAATGGACACCGGCTGGGAGAGTAATGGTTTATGCTCACCATTTGGCTCCTTGGACACAAACAGATTATCAAATCCTCAAGCATCCTCTCGACAGCATCCACTCCATAAACCTCCACAACACTCAGTGTGCAGTAGAACTCCAAACCATAATGACTCAGTAGGTTCAACTTCAGGTTTCTTACCCATTTTGGCTCCTGCAGAACAAACCTCTGAGCATGCTTCACATTTCCAGCAGTAAAATTCCCAAGTTTGACCCACGTATCAGTTGGATAAACAGAACTACCAAGCAGCTCAAAATCCTTCAACTTAGATGAGTAATGCTCAAAACTAGCTATTTCAATTGTTTCAACTAAGGTTTCTTCTGAAAGTTCAATGACAACAAATTTCTCCTCAGCAGAACATGGATTCCGAAGGTACTTGCCGTTGCTCCTGCTTAAGACATTCGATGCACCTTTGGCTTCCTTATTATAAGCCAAGACCTTCGCTTCCTTTGAGGCTGAAGCATAATTGTACTCTGCACCCCGAGGTTCCACTCTGTGTATTATGCTTCCAGACCGACCAGGCACAGGTCTACTTTTAGAATTAAATGCCTTGCTCTTGAATTCCTCAAGACCGAGGGGCACAGCACGAGACAGTCTATCAGTTTTTTGAGCATCTTTTTCAGATTTTCCCCCCAAATTGGAGTTCTCCACCTCAGCTTGCTCTTCAACAGCTAAGGCATAATTAATATTTTCTTCATTTGCATCTAGTTCACTGCCAAAACCCTTGGTTTCAGCCCCATTTGTGAACAAATTCTCATTAAAATCATCAGAATTAATGGGATTTCCGTCTACGGAGTAAGATCCTTCATTAAGTTCCAGCTTATCTTCATCCCATGTTCTTAAGCCAACAGGAAATCGTTCAGATCCATCTAAATCCATAAAGGACACAAAGTAGCTAGTAAGAAAAGGATATGCATGCAAAAAGTAGATTCCAACAATTAGGAAGACTGATATCAAATGGAAACTAATATTAAAGTATCTAAATTCATAGAAACAAGTAAGGACTAGCTATTAACACCAATATATATGTGGATATATTAACAGAACCAAAAAAAAATAAAAACTCCACCTATTAAAACTAACTAGCAAGTAATTTCAACACAACACAAAAACATAGATCATCTAAATTAATGATGAATGCACTCTGAAAAGCATGCATTCATCTGTACATCCGAGACACTCAAAAAAAAAAAATCTTGTATACTTCTATGTACCAAACAAGCACATGTTGTGAGTTCAATCCTTACTAAAAAAACTTCAAGTGACATGATGTACATTTAAGAAAGACCTCAGCTCCCCCAACAATAAAAAAAGGAACCCAAGACATGAAAGAGGTAGTATAGCATATACCCCGGCCATTACAGTACCACAATATTGTGTTGGAAAAATGGATTATTGAGCAAGAGTTTTTTGCCATCTTTGAGCCAAAATTAAAATGAGTCCCACACATTATTTTAGATGGGTGCACATGAAAATATGTTCTCATTCATGAACATATATATTGGGTTGCTAAAAAATCATCAAGGGGTGAATGAGAAATTGACTCAAAATATCACCATTTGAAAACAGTAACAAAGCTTGAAACTTGTGAAAAACTTGTGTCTCACATAGGTTGGAAACAAAGTTTTAAAAAGTATATATACAATTACCTTGGGTTGGGCTTGGGCTTGGGCCTTGGCCCGTTGTGTATATATATATATATATATATATATATATATATATATATATTTTTGGAGAAAATTTATTTAAATTATATTTTCAAAATATTACGTTTTTGAATTTTGACTGAACAGTCACCCTGAACAGGTGTGTCCCTTCAGATTGGAGCATCTGTTTTCCAATGGATGCATCTATTCGTGAACAGATGCACCCTTTAGGTTCATGTTTATTTGAACAACCACCAAGTCGCCTATGTAAACCCAGTTCGCCTTCATCATCATTCATTCAATTCACAAGTTTTAGAAATAAGTTTATGCATACTATGAGTTTGCATATTAAGAGAGTTCAAGACAAGTTTTAGTTCGCTGTGCACATAAGATTGGAGTCCTTCCATCTATTGTGCGTGACCATTGTATCCTGGGAGACAACCGCCATTGAAAACTCGAAAATACCAATGTGAGGGTGAAAAAACATAAAAGAGATTTGAGTCGAGATTTCACTAAGAGCCTACCCATGGTGTCACATATCCTAATTGTGATACTAGAATCAAGAATTTTGCCTCAAAAGTCCAACATCCCCATTAATTGAAGCCGGGTGCTAGCAGATTTTAGTAATTCCCTCCCAAATACATTGTCATGTTTGCATAGGGAGGCCCCGGTTTCATATTGTCTTAGCTCTAAACGTTTAGTGTTAAAAATTCTAGCTGATGTTAGTATTTCCTGTATTAGGTATAAAGTATTGTTGTTTAAAGGTGGAATCAGCACCAGTATGGACATAAACAGCTTTTAATCTTTTTGGGATATATTTGTGAATATTTTCATTAAAAGAAAAAAAATTATTTTAAAAAAAAAAGTGCAAGCATTGAACAAGAATTAAGCAAGCATATCTATACCAATAAAGAGAGATGTACAAAGACAGCACAACAACAAGGCAAAGACCCACAAATAACCAAAAATATGGAGAAGAAAATCTAAAAATAAACTACAAAAATACCCTGAAGTAACCATTAATTTCCCTTAAAATTGGAGAGTACGGATTGGAGAAGCAAGATCATAAGAACTAATCGTTAGCGCATTTTCAATAGGTGGACAATATTACATCAAACCTAATAATAATTTACTATATATATAAATATTAGGAAAAAATACTAAAAGTAATTAAAATAAATTTTTAAATCTAAAAAGCTCATCATATTTTTTTTGTCTATTTAAAAACCCTAAATAAAAAATTTATTATTTAAAAGTCTAACTGTATAGTTTCACCTTAATTCCGTTAAAAAAATGTAATTGTTTATACTAAAATAATCTCAAAATATATGATATATCTTAGAAAAAAAAATACTAAACAATCCATAAGATAAAATTTTTAATCCAAAAAAAGATAAATTCTTTTTTTTTTCAAGTCTATTAGGTAACTAAAAATCTTATCATTTTTTGTTTTGGATTGAAGATTTTATTTTATAAATTTTTTAATATTTTTCTTAAAATATATCTTAAGATTATTTTGGTCAAACCTAATATATTTTTTTTTAATGGAGTGAAAGTGGAATGATACAAATGGACTTTTTGGTGGTAAAAATTCTTTCTTTGGGCCTTTTACATAAAAAAGAAATATGATTGACTTTTTGGATTTAAAAATTTATTTTAAGAGATTTTTAATATTTTTCCCTAAATATTATATGCTAATAAGTAATGAACAATATTTTATTTCTAATCAAGTAAGAGGAATCTCTTTCTATTCATGTACGTGTCACGACCATAATTTACCACATATACAATCACATGTATATCATGTAACTATTTAGTTTTAACTAAAAATAAAAATCACATTGTGATATGTACCTAAATAGGATTAGGATCTTATGTCGTTTGGAGGCAAACATTGTCCATAATTAATAATCATGGGACTATTATTTGCACTGCAAAAAATGTTAAGCCATAAATTCATCCTCATGCATTTGCATAAGAGGAGCTGTGGTTACTGTCACCATGCTGTAGAAATAGAAATTTTCTTGTACTGTCTACAACCATAATTCATAAACAAGTAACCCTTGGATGGGATTCCAAATTATACCCAAAAACACAAATGGTTGGAACATAGCTCCTGATAAGTAATGCCATCTACAAACTTAACTAATTAAGGAAACAATCCAAGCATACTGGTTCAATTATACTCTGAATTATCCATTTCAAGAGAGTAGTTGATTGAAAAATGCACCATATACATTATTCAATATCTCTATTCTTATAGACATAGTCACCAAAATCTGAAAAGCACAACCACGTATGTTTCGAATTCAAAAACAAAACACACAACAAATCCCTTCAAATGTTTACCCAAACAACGAGGAGGCAGCTGTGTAGATGCTGAGCACCCCAAAATCCTGATCACTAAACCACTGTGGAATCTGTTTTCCAGGAACAACAATAATACTATGATGATGAACTCCCTGTACAATAAACATAGTGTCATCCAACCGTTATACAAACAGACAAACACACGTACACATATAGAGAGAGGGGGAGATCAAATAACCTGAAGTATATGTTGCAGCAACGTATCAGTCATGGAGTCGCCATGTTTCTTTTGTGACAATTCCAAGGAATTAATGAATGACCACCAATTATATGGGTGTCAATATGTTGATGGAAGAGCAATACTTTTCAATGATTGGCAATCATCTGCATTCAATATGACCAAATTTTATGGAAGCTTGAATATGACCAAATTTGATGGAAGCTCTGGCAGGGCTTCAAGCTTCTTATTACCTTCCAAACACAAGATTTTGAGCCGAAAAACTTGACTAATGCTTCCTGGTAAATTTACAAAAATTGTTTCTGCCTAGAACTAATAATTCCAAAGAGTGTAAGCAGCCAAGATTATTAGGAATTGCTCCATCTAACAGAGAGGAATCACTAAGACATAGGCTTTGTAACGAACGGAAACTCAATATAGCAGGCAGCACCAAGCTCATGAAATTTTGTAATACCATTCCCTTGCGTCCACCAAGGTTTAACGCTTTCAGATTCTTCAAATGTATAATTGAGGATGGTAGTTCCAACACAGCAGTTCCACCTACATGAAGCACCTGTAAACATTCCATCTCCCCGAGTTTCTCTGGCAATTTGTCAAGCTTTGAGCAGCCAGATACATCTAGAGTTTCCAAACTCTTCAACTTACAAATGCCACTTGGAAGACTCGTAAGATTTTTGCAGGAACCCAAATCTAAAAAATTCAGCTTTGTGAGAAAACTAATGGATGGGTGAACCTCTTCCAAACTTGTACAGTCACTAAGAATCAGTATCTCAAGCTTTGGGATCCCTGTAAAGTCGGGGGTCCTAGTTAGCTTTTTGAACTGACTAAAATTCATGACTTTCAGGTTGTGCAGTTGCTGTTAGAAACAAAGAAAAATTATAAAATGTTATAATACATTAACAAGTAAAAAATAACCTAAAGGAAACAAAGGAATATTGACTAACGTTAATCGATGGGTGAACCTCTACCAAACTTGTACAGCCACTAAGAATTAATCTCTCAAGCTTTGGGGCCCCTGTGAAGTCTGGGATACCGGTTAGCCTCTCCGAGAGACTAAAATCAGCAACTTCCAACTTGGGCAGTTTCTGTTAGAAACATCATGTAAAATAATTAATGTTAGAGCAAATAAAAAATAACCCCCAAAAATAAAAGGAATATGACTAACAATCATACCTTTACTTGCTTCAAAGGTTGCTTAACAGTAGACAAATGTCATGGGACATTCAACAAAGAAAACGTAAATTACTAAATAATCATACCTTTATTCCCTTCCAAGGATGTACAATGTGGCTACAATGCATTTTCAATTTAACAAGCTTTTCTGGTTCAAAACTTTCGGGTAGAGATTCTGAAGGGTATCCACACCAATTAAGAACCCTTAAGTTGTTTGGAAGATACTCAGGGCCTTTAGAAATATTTGCATTCTTGACTGTGAGTAGCCTTAGATTGTCCATCTTTTTGAAGGCGCCAGGACTAAAATTTATGTCCTTTGGATAAGGCAAGTCAAGCCTTATGCCTTCAATTACTTCTGACCCCTAACAACCAAGAGCAAGAAATATTTTAATTAGACAATATAATCATACTTCAAAAAATTACACAAATTTGTAGGTCATTAAATAAATATAGAACATCCAAGCTTATTTTTTAGAAATAATTATTACCGTCTCTTTTTCCAATACATTGCAAATATCTTCACAACGCCACAACCTGCTATGTTTTCCGGGCTCTTTTGGATGACCTCGGCAAACGATGTGCTGACCCATTTCTTGAATAAGATCATGCATTTGAATCGTACCATCAGGTGAATCAATGATGAGGCACTTTTCAATAAGAATATTGATGCCAATTTCGGCATGGAACCCAAAACTGTTAAGTATTCGTATCACATGGTCTTTTCTTTGCCCTCTAAAAAAGCATGCAATGTCTAAAAATATGTCCTTTTCCGGAAGCTCCAATCCCTCAAAACTCATTTCAAGTGTCTTCAAAATTTTTTTTTCTTTCCCTGGAATTACTTTTAGCCTTTCCACAGCACATCTCCATTGAGCCATGTCTCTACCATATAAAGAACAACCTATAACTATAAGAGCTAAAGGAAGGCAGCCAGCATAATTTACTATACGATGTGAGAGCTCCTCATAACCTTTGTTAGGGTGGTCTGAATTGAAGGCTTTCCTACTAAAGAGCTGAATTGCTTCATCATACTTCAAAAGTTTAACCTCATATATACCATCCACTTCAAGCCTAGACAACAACTGTTTATCTCTTGTTGTTATAATGAATCTACTCCTTGAACCGAACCAATTACCCTGTCCAACTAACCTATCTATTTGGTCTTCATCATCCACACCATCAAGAA
Organism: Nyssa sinensis; assembly: GCA_008638375.1. Classification (NCBI taxonomy): domain Eukaryota; kingdom Viridiplantae; phylum Streptophyta; class Magnoliopsida; order Cornales; family Nyssaceae; genus Nyssa; species Nyssa sinensis. The sequence goes on from CM018050.1 coordinate 22,668,436, forward strand.
CAACAAGAACCTTTTTACAGCGTAACCTGTTATTTCCAATGTTTATTCGCTTGTAAAAATTGCTATTATTCATGTCCGCTAAGTTAGAAAAAAGTTTCTCCTGTAAAAATTCCAAATCACGTAACCGAATATTTTCAAGATAGCTACTACCTTCAAATTGATCACGGATTTGGTCAAAAACAACTTTTGCAAGAGTTGTTTTACCAATTCCACCCATACCCCATATCCCTACACTACGAACACCAATTGACTCAATACGTAACATTGAAATTACTCTCTCCACGTCCCACTCTATTCCAACTAGATTTTTGTCAATACAAGAAACTTTGTCACCCAGGTTACTCAAAATCTCCCCAACAATTTTTTGGATGCATTGTGATTCAAACCTGTCGATTGGACAAATAATTAACAGATGAGTTAGATAAATTGCAAAGAGAAAAAAATTAAACAATAACATCTTAGATTTCTACTTTGTTTATTGTAGCTAAAATATGATCAGATTAAGTATAAACTAGTCAAGTGAAGCGAAAATTGAAGAACTACTTACCGTTAATTTTGTTAAGTTGACATGACACAGATATAATCTTAAATCTTTTGCCCAAGGTTGACTTTTTGGAGTGGCATATGATTAGGTACCACAATTGTTGTATTTCTATTTACTATAATTCTTTTATTCTTTCACACCTATTGACTATAATGCATACTGAACTTTGTTTGAAATTGTTTATTTTCATTAATAGTATCATGACCCATTCTAGTTTATTTTGAAAATTTTTCCTTGTTTTCTTTGCATATTTTCCTAAAAAAATATTCATTTTTTGATTTAGCATAAATCTTAAGCACTAGTGTAGGCCATGAGACAACAATAAGGTTGCTCTATTGTGACAAGGACATTACAGGTTGGAATTGCAAAAATAATCTATACACTAGCAAGGTAAGGCTACATACATTAAATTTTCTCTAGGCCCCTCAGAGACAAAAGCCTCGTGTATCGGGCTAGCCCTTTATAAATTTTATGTGCATTTCATTTTGATTCTTGATTCTCTATAGAGTTTCCTTAAGATCATACCAAAAAAAAAAAAGTTACTCTAGATTGATCTCATATTATAACTCAATTTCCCTTACTAAAGCCATTTATTTTATCACAACTATTTTAAATTTAAGTCTTTATTGTTCCATCATTAATGTATCAAGCTCTACTTCCAATCTTTGAATTAAAATTTTCTTTGATAATATACTTAATTAAATATGGATGAAGAAAGTTATGGATTACAATTTGAGTTTACTTTATCTTGACAATCAAATGATGATAACTAAGAGCAAAAACTAATAGGATTGAAAACACTGCAAATGCTAGTCGAAATATGACTAATATCATATACAAATGATGCTTTTTCACGATAAAAGACACATCTTTGTCTAAAGCAAGAATCAACATTTTCTTTTGTTTTCATTGAAATGGTCGAAACATTTCCGTTTCTTATTTAAACACAAGTGGAAAACCATATGTTTCCATGAAAACAAAACATACAAAAATAGTCCAATTTTTTTTTTACATGACAATAATTATATAAATTAGTAAAATTTTTTTTTTTTTTTTTTTTTTGATAAGTAAATTTGTATATATATATATATGTGCCCAAGAAGGGCATCAAGGGCAAGAGCCCCAACAGATTACATCTGATTTAGAGAATCCAAAAAGACTACAAAAGAAGAGACATTTACAGGTAAAGCCTCTTTGGCCCAAAAAAATAAAGTACGTAAAAAAACATCTTTAAGAATAGGAGTAGCAAGCTCCAAATCTTCAAAAACACGTTTGTTCCTTTCTGTCCAGATGCTCCATATGAGGCATATTGGAGCTATTCTCCAAACTTGCTTAATCTCCTTTGGGAGGTTGAAGCCTTCCCAAGCCAACAAAAGATCTTTAACTGTGCCTGGCATTACCCATGAGAAACCAAAAAGAGAAAAGATGACATTCCAGCAACTCCATGATACGTGGCAGTGGATGAGTAAGTGGTCCACCCTTTCCTCCTCACACTTGCAAAGGTAGCATCTACTCGCCATAGAGAAGCCTCGTTTCCTAAGGTTGTCCGCCGTTAAAATTGCCTTCCAAGAAGCCTCCCAAGCAAAGAAAGAGGCTTTAGGGGGGACTTTTGAGTGCCAAATTAGCTTCCACGGGAAGGGAGAAGTAACTGAAACAAACATGCTTTTGTAGAAAGAACGGACAGAGAAGGATTTCTTATCTGGCCTCCAATCTCTCTGATCCTCCCTATCTTCACAGGCCCGGAAACCATTAAGGAAACGGAGGAAAGAGCCCACCTCTTCTAACTCCCAATCAAAGAAGTCTCTCCTAAAACAGGGAGCCCAAATAAGCTTGTTTCCAACTTTCTCCAAACACTCACTAGCCCAAGCCTCTTTATTGTTAGCCAGACTATATAACCTAGGAAATTTCACCCTTAGCGACTCGTCCCCGACCCAGGCATCATCCCAAAATTTCACCCTACTACCACTTCCAAGGATATAGCGGCATCTTACCATAAAGGTCAACCACCCATCTCTGATGTAACCCCATGGGCCACATCCCCTTGACCCCTCAACTCTGCCTGAACACCAACCTCCAGGATCACACCCATACTTAGAAGCAATGATCTCCCGCCAAAGTTCCCCAGTGCTTTCCCCAAATCTCCATAACCATTTCCCTAATAGGGCTTTGTTGAAAGTACCCAAGTCTTTTACCCCTAAACCCCCATGAGTCATCGGCCTCCGAATTCTGTCCCAAGCAACTAGGTGAATCTTTTTGCTCTCCCCTAAATGACCCCACAAGAAGTCTCTCTGAATCTTCTCCAGTTTCCTACTCACAGTCTTGGGAATAGGGAAAAGAGACATGAAATAGGTAGGGAGATTGGCTAGAGTGCTTTTGACAAGAGTGAGTCTGCCTCCCTTAGACAGAAACTGAGCTTTCCAACCTGACAACTTCCTGAGAAATCTTCCAATTACAGGATCCCATATCCCAACTGAACGCGGAGAAGCACCCAGCGGAAGACCCAAATAAGTCGAGGGAAAACTGCCCACACTACAGCCCAAAGTACTAGCTAATACGTCCAACTCAGGAATCGCCCCAACCGGAGTAATGCTGCTTTTGCCAAGGTTGACCCGCAAGCCTGACACTGCTTCAAAGCAACTAAGGATGCACCGGACAAAACGGAGTTGGCGGACTGAATGATCGCAGAAAATGATGGTATTATCAGCAAATAAGAGATGGGAAATACTCACTCCACCACCTCTACTATTCCCCACCTGAAAACCTTTGATAAGACCAACCTCCTCTGCACGAGACAAGAAGCGACTCAGAACGTCCATAGCAATCACGAAAAGGTAGGGGGATAGAGGATCTCCCTGCCTCAATCCTCTAGAAGAGCGGAAAAAACCCGCAGGAGATCCATTGACGAGAACCGAAAAAGAGACTGTGGATATGCATGAATGAATCCACATCCTCCACTTGGCCCCAAAACCCATCTTCGCCAACATGCCCATCAAAAAACTCCAACTAATATGATCAAAAGCCTTCTCAATATCCAACTTGCAAACGAGACCCTTCCTCTTCTGAGTTCTCCTAGAATCAATGCATTCATTAGCGGTGAGAACCGCATCCAAGATTTGCCTTCCCTCAACAAAAGCATGCTGGCTAGGAGAAATGATACTGCCCATAGCCTTCTTCATTCTTAAAGAAAGGACCTTAGCAATCAGTTTGTAAACACTGCTCACAAGGCTTATAGGTCGAAAATCCTTAATGTTAGAAGCTCCCTCCTTCTTAGGAATGAGAGCAATGAAGGAGGCATTCAGGCTACGCTCAAAACCCCCTTCCCTATGGAAGGTCTCAAAAACCGCCATGATATCTGCTTTCAGAACACCCCAACATTTCTTGAAAAAAGCCATAGTGAATCCATCAGGACCTGGCGCTTTATCCCCATTGCAAGCCTCTAAAGCTCTTTCCACTTCTTCTTCCGAGAAGGGAATCTCCAATTGAGAGGAAGCATCCCTGTTAAGACTATCCACACACAGATCATCCACCCCAGGTCTCCAACTATGCGGCTCCGAGTAAAGCTTAGAGAAGAAATCAACAATACCATTCCTGACGGAATCTTTGTCCACGAGAAGATGATCATCAACTGCAATGGAGGATATGGTATTTGTTCTGAAGTGAGAGGAAGCCATTCTGTGGAAGAATTTAGTATTGCGGTCTCCCTCTCTAAGCCAAGAGACCCTAGACTTCTGCCTTCAAAGAATCTCCTCCATCTTGAGAATCTTCCCAATCTGGCCCTTCAAACCTTCTCTCTCAGCCCTCTGAGCAGCAGAAATGGAACCCAACTGATCTTCTCTATCCAGCGTCAAAAGAGAATCCAACAAAAATTTCTTCCTAACCTGAATCGAACCAAAAACCTCATGGTTCCACTTCTTCAGATCACCTTTTAGAAGCTTCAATTTTCTGGCGAGGCAATAGCTTGGAGATCCTGACACTATGTAAGAAACCCACCAATTTTTAACCAACTCCACAAAGCCATCATATTCAAGCCACATGTTCTCGAATCTAAAAGGGCTTTTCCCTGCGCTAAAGCCCCCACAGAATAGCATGATGGGGTGATGATCAGAACAAGGCCTCGGGAGACACTTTTGGGAGATGCCTGGAAAGGCATCCTCCCAGTTGTGGGAAACCAGAAATCTGTCCAATCTAGACATGGCCAACTGATGATCTCCTTTGGACCAAGTAAACCGCCCTCCCTCCAAATTGAAGTCCACCAATCTTTGCGAATTAATGAACTCATTGAAGCCCCTCATAGCCGAAGTCAGCCTTCCACCTCCTAATCTCTCAACCGGGTTACGAAAATGTAGATCCATTTTTTCTTAATGAAGAGGTGATTGAAGGATTAAAACCCAAAAATATAAAAACATGTCTCGACTTTTTCTTGTAACATCAACTATATCTACATCAACATTTTGAGTAGGGACTTGAACTCAACCTAGGACAAAAAAACATGAAAGAGATTTGAGTCGAGATTTCACTAAGAGCCTGCCCATGGTGTCACATACCCTAATTTTGATAATAGAACCAAGAATTTTGCCTCCAACAGTCCAACATCCCCATTAATTGAAGCCGGGTGCTAGCAGATTTTAGTAATTCCCTCCCAAATACATTGTCATGTTTGCATAGGGAGGCCCCGGTTTCATATTATCTTAGCTCTAAACGTTTAGTGTTAAAAATTCTAGCTAATGTTAGTATTTCCTGTATTAGGTATAAAGTATTGTTGTTTAAAGGTGGAATCAGCACCAGTATGGACATAAACAGCTTTTAATCTTTTTGGGATATATTTGTGAACATTTTCATTAAAAGAAAAAACATTATTTTTTTTAAAAAAAAAGTGCAAGCATTAAACAAGAATTAAGCAAGCAAGAGAATTAAGCAAGCATATCTTGCTTGCTTAATTCTTGTTTAATGCTTGCACTTGTTTTTTTTTAATAATGTTTTAAGCAAGCAAGCCCCCCTAAAGCCTCCTTCTTCGCTTGGGAAGCCTCTTGGAAGGCCATCTTAACTGTAAATAATTTTGAAGAAGAGAGGCTTTCTCTTGCTATTTTTGTCAAAAGGATGAAGAAATGGTGGATCATGTTCTCATTCACTGTCATGTTTCTTGAAGCTGTTGGAACCTTATTTTTGCTCTATTCGGTGTCTCCTGGGTTATGTCTGGCTCCGTAAGAGATCTTCTGTTGGCTTGGACAGGGTGCAACCTCCCTAAAGAGATTAAGAGAATTTGGAGACTTGCCCCTATTTGTCTTTTGTGGTGTATCTGAATTGAAAGGAACAATCGTGTCTTTGAAGATGTGGAGCTCTCCACTCCTTTCTTTAAAGACGCATTTTTGCGCTTATTATTTTTTTGGACCAAAAAGGCTTTTTCCCGTAAATGTCTCTTCTTTTGTTTATTTTTTGGAGTCACTAAGACCGATGTAAAGCTTTTTAGAGTTTTTGCCCTGGTTGCCCTTCTTGGGCTCCTTTATTAATATACATCTTACTCTTTACTTATCAAAAAAAAAAAAAAAAAGAATTAAGCAAGCATATCTATACCAATAAAGAGAAAGATGTACAAAGACAGCACAACAAGAAGGCAAAGACCCACAAATAACCAGAAATGTGGGGAAGAAAATCTAAAAATAAACTACAAAATACCCTGAAGTAACCATTAATTTCCCTTAAAATTGGAGAGTAAGGATTGGAGAAGCAAGATCATAAGAACTGATCGTTAGCGCATTTTCCAAATTCATTAAGTCGTCTTATTGATTAGAAATCTTGTGCCAAAATTTCGTACTTTAGTAACATTTTGGTAACTGCAAATATAAACGCAAGACAATATTTTTCAGAAAGTAATTACCCATTTGCTGCAATTTGAGCATCAAACCCAACTGAATCGGCTGCTTCCTTTAGAGCTGCTCTCCATCTCTGCACCTTGTCCGACTTCTCACCAAGAACCCTCTCGTGATTAGCAAAGGCCGCAGCAAAATTCCCTCTTTGATGCCGCACTTCCGTAGGTTCCACATGGTAGAAAATTGGTATAACTTTCTGCCCCTTCTCTTTCTTGCACTCCTGGATCTTCACAAGTTCCTCCAAACACCACCTGGAAGAAGCGTAGTTTTCTGAAAAAACGATGATCGCCAACCTTGACTCTTCAATAGCTTCAAGGAGTGCGGGTGAAATTTCATTTCCTGCCCTAAGTTCTTCATCATCTTTGAAGACATCAATTCCCTTTTGTTTCAGCTGGAAGAAGAGATGATCGACAAAGGTTTTGCGCGTATCTTCGCCTCTAAAACTCAAGAAGGCATCGTACTTCCACGGAGGCGTGGAAGAGGAAGAGGCGCTATCATTGCTTGTGAAAGCCATGGAAAACTTTCTTTTTCTTTGGTTCAAAGCCATTGGAAGCTTTCAAGTTTGTGTGACTGACAATCACAAACTAGACGGATCAATTTTCCAGCAATGCTTTTATAAACGGAAAAGTGGAATTTGAGCTTCAAAGAATTTTCCTTGCATTCACAGCGAAAATGGGCAGGAAAGTCTGAAAAGATACGTTTACTAGTCTTTAGATCTATCTATCATTGAATTACATTTTAATACATAACATCACATGCATTCAAGCCCACATGCAGAGAAATTGAGGAAAAAGTCTATCCTCTCCGTTACTCATTCTGTTACCCCAAATGCATGATGCAAAATTGGCAAAGATATTACAAGTATCATTGACTCTTGTTTGGGTAAGCTATTCTTCAATGCATCTTACTGTCTTTCTCATTGTTACCAAAATATTATGGTTCTGATTGAGGAAAATTTTTACCATTAACCAGTTTTATTGATTTGGTTTAAGAATCAGATCAAAATTTTAGGTACCAAGGATAAAATTTTTGTTTGATGTTCGATGATAAATTTAAAAATTAATGAAATAAAAAAGATTAATAATAATCAATAATATTTTTAATAAATAATTAAATCTATTAATATAAATGAAGTTATAAATTAAATAAAAGATTCAATTAAAGAAAAAAAACTTAAAAAATTGATAATAATAAAAAAAATTAATAATAATCTTATTTGGAGGTCAAATTAAAATTAATATAAAGGTAAATTGTAAAAAATTTTGAATCTAAGGAGGACAAAAACTTAAATTAAATGGTTATATTTAATTTTCTTTTTAAAAGTATAAAAAAATTCAAATGAATAAAAAGGTGAGAGGAGGCAGTTACCCTTGTGGGCTTGTGGTGGCACCGTCCATATTCATGAATTCCATTAATCACATCATATTATGTTGACAAATATTATTTGTATATCTCTTAAGAACAAAAATCTTATACAAATGGTAATATATTTCAGGTTGAGTCTATACCACGTCAATTAACTTGTTCTATGGTAGAATTTCTCTTAATTTATATATGTTTATTTTGTTTGGAGTTCAAATCATTTATAGCACTGACCTTTTAATTTAACACAAGATACAATTGGAAGTAATCTCCTCAACACAATATCCTCGTCGTAAACACGGTTTACTAGTTACTAAATGTTAATGGTTGCTTGGTAAAAGAAATTTTTTATTTTTTATTTTTGAATAAAAGAACTCTAAAAGTAATTTTATATTACCTATGTGAAAAATAAAAGTATTCAAAAGCACATGTGAAGAGTTATAACAAGAATACACGAAATAGTTTGATAAAATTGAAATACCATTCAGAGTAGCATAGGCCTCAAGGCAAGTTTTGCATTCTCATAACCGTAAGATTTGACTCAACAAACTATGTATCATGGAAGTTCCAATTCACATCAATCCTCAAAGCACATTCACTGATTGAATTTGTAGATGGAAGTCTTGATTGTCCAGAAATGTTCCTGCGAAATGAGATAGGGGAATTAACAGCAGAAATGAATCCGAATCACAAAAGTTGGATTGCACAGGATCAGGCACTCATGTCCTTAATTAATGCAACCTTGTCTCCAACAGCTCTTGCTCATATAATTGGCCTTAACTCTACAAGAGAGGTATGGCTTGCACTTGCGAGAAGATTTTCTTCATTATTAAGAGCCAATATCCCACAACTCAAAACTGAGTTGCAGTCAATATCCAAAGGCAACAGTTCCATCGACAGCTACATACAGAAGATCAAAAAGATCAGAGACAAACTGCACTCTGTCTTAGTGAAAATAGAAGATGAAGATTTGTTAATTTGTACCTTGAATGGTCTTCCACAAAACTATGATGCCTTTGCAACCTCCATCAGAACCAGATCTGATCCCATCACCTTTGAAGAACTCTATGTCTTGCTGAAAGCAAAAGAAAACTCAAAGGAACGTCACAGCAAACAGAATCAAAATTCCTTCATCCCTACTGCCATGGCGGTCTCGCACGGAAGGTCTTAATTTTCTCCTCAAAATTACAGAGGAAATTCGAACAACTACAAAGGCAGAAGTAGAGGGAGATCAGGCAACAGAAATGGAAATAGCAGCAGGTTCAACTACGAAGGCAGGCCTATGGTCCTACACCCTCTCTTCAAAACTATTCCTCTAGTCACTATGACAGATCAGTAAACTCCTCAATAAATTCCATTAGTTAGAAGCCAAACACTTATCAACTCTCTCCACAACCTTGCCAAATCTGCTACAGGACCAATCACACAGCTGTAGACTGTTATCATAGACTAAACCCCACTTATCAAGCCAAATTACCCCCTTCTTAACTAGCAACAATGGTAGCTTCTTTTAGATCCAATCAGAACACCTTCAACATTTGGCTCACAGATTCTGGTGCCACCAATCACATCACCAATGGTATCTCTAATCTCAGCATCTCTGAGGACTATACAGGTAAAGATTCAGTCTCTATTGGAAATGGCAAGGGTCTCCAAATCTCTCACACAGGTTCATCATCCTTACAAACCCCTATACACTCCTTTAACCTAACTAACGTTCTCCGTGTCCCTAAAATTGCTATTAATCTTCTTTTAGTCCATAAACTTTGCTTAGAACATAATTGCAAATGCATTTTTTTATGCTAACATGCTTTAGATCCAAGATATTCCAATTGGGAGGATATTGTACCAAGGCAATAGTCACAATGGCCTATATCCAATCAAGACTCTGTCAAAGTCACACCTCAACACTCCAAACAAACAAGTTTTTCCCTTTGTCAACCAGTCTTCTACTGCTAGGGCACTGCCCTCCACAACTACTGTTAGCAAACCACCTGCAACACAGTTACGGAGAACTATACGACACTCAATTACTCCTTCTACTTTCCCTCTGCAAATCTTGGAAAGGTTGTCAACTACAAACTGTGGCATCAAAGACTAAGACACCCTTCCAATTCTGTATTACATAGATTACTGTCTCAACATTTTGATTTTCAGTCAATACCTAAAGACTCTAATAGCATTTGTGAATTCTGCTTGTATGAAAAAATGACACAGCTTCCCTATTCTCAATCTCAATCTATTTCCACCACACCCCTAACACTCATACACAGTGACCTTTGGGGTCCTACACCACACAAATCACTGCATAACTTTCAATACTTCATTTCCTTCATTGATGACTTTACAAAATTCTCTTGGATTTATCCATTATCTCACAAATCTGAAGCATACCCAACCTTTTGCAAATTTAAAGCTTATGTTGAAAACACCTTTAACCATAAAATTAAAGTGTTTAGGATAGATGGAGGTGGAGAATTCAATGGGACTGCATTTGAAAATCTGCACTCCACCCATGGCATTCATCACCAAAAGTCTTGCCCACACACACCCCAACAAAATGGGGTGGCAGAGGGGAAAAATAGACATATTGTTGAAACAGCTCTTACACTACTCTCCCAAGCTACCTAACCTCCAAGCTTTTGGTACCATGCCTTCTCAATTGCCATATTCCTTATCAATAGGTTACCAAGTCCCAACACCTCTAATCAGTCCCCTTATTATCCCCTTCATCACCATCACCACCTTACTCTTCTATGAGAACATTTGGTTGTGGCTGTTATCCTTTAATAACTCCCTTCAACAAAAACAAACTTCAGCCCAAGACAACCAAGTGCATTTTCCTAGGCTACCCTTTAAATTACAAAGGCTACTTGTGTTTTGACCTACTCACTAACAAGTTCTACACTTCCAGGAATGTTATCTTTGATGCACAATCCTTCCCAACCTCTCACATCTACACCTCCTTAGGCACATTCCCTTACAACTATTCCCTTTCCCTTTGGTCCACCTCAACTCCTTCCACACCATCCTGCTCAGGGACAACACACCCCCATTTACAGTCCTCAACATCACCTCAGGCCCACAATCCTCATCTTTTATTCCCTAGTCCCCCATTACCTATCACTCCCTCTTATTCACTTTCTTTACCAATACAAGACTCCACCACAAACTCAGTTTCCCCTACAACTTGTTCAGACCACCCAACGCATCAAAATCCTACCCTTACTCAGATCACCTGCTCTCCCTCCTTAGATACCCAAACATCTCCCATCATCATTAATAACCATCCAATGTAAACTAGATTAAAATCTAGGATTACCAAAAAGAAGGCCCTCACTACCTTTGTTCCTCCAACACAGTCTCCTTCCACTCCCACAGAGCCTCAGACCTTTACCATTGCCAATAAATCACCACACTGGAAACAAGTCATGGCTGAAGAATTTTCAGCCCTACAAGAGCAAGGAACATGGACCTTAGTTCCTCTTCCACCCAACAAAAACCTAGTTGGCTGCAAGTGGGTTTTTAGAATAAAGTATAATACTAATGGCAGTATAGCAAGATACAAGGCAAGGCTTGTAGCCAAAGGCTTCCACCAGGAACCAGGCCTTGACTATGAAGAAACATTCAGCCTTGTGGTCAAGCACACCCTAGTGAGGTTAATCTTAGCATTGGCAGTCCAAAACAGTTGGCCCTTCAAGCAACTAGATGTCAAAAATGCTTTCCTACATAGAATTCTTCAAGAGGAAGTCTATATGCAGCAACCCCAAGGTTTCACAAACCCCACTGCTCCTCAACTTGTTTGCAAGTTACACAAATCTCTCTATGGCCTCAAACAAGCCCCTAGAGCTTGGTTTGAAAAATCTACCTCTCAAATTCTCAAATTTCAATTCATCCAATCCAAAGCTGACCCCAGTCTCTTTGTTCGACAAACTTCCACCTCTATCACTCTCTTTTTACTATATGTTGATGACATCATCCTAACTGGCAGTGATACTACATATGTGCAAACTCTAATTCAAAAACTAAGCCACTCATTTGATATGAAAGACCTAGGGATTCTGCACTATTTTTTGGGGCTTGAGATTACTCATACTCCTACTAGTTTACATGTGTCTCAAGAAAAGTATCTCAATGATCTTCTCCTTAAAATAAACATGTCAGTTTGTAAACCATGCAAAACTCCTTGCACTACTGCCCAAAGACTCTCCAAAATTAATGGTCTCCCTCTCTCTGATCCCACCACCTATAGAAGCATTGTTGGAGCACTTCAGTACCTCACCTTCACCAGACCTGACATTGCCTTCTCAGTCAATTATGTCTGCTAGTTCATGCAATGCCCCACTGACACTCACTTTATGGCAGTAAAGAGGATCTTAAGGTACCTCAAAGGCTCTCCCTCACTTGGTCTTCACTACACTCACTCTTTTACTTCTTTGTCTGCCTATGTAGATGAAGATTGGACAGGGGACCCCTCTGATAGAAGGTCTACCACAGGCTACATCATCTTCCTTGGTCACAATCCAATCACATGGACAACAAAGAAACAACCCACAGTTGCCAGGTCTTCAACAGAGGCTGAATATAAAGCTTTAGCCATGGCTGCTGCTGAACTATCTTGGGTCAGACAACTATTTTGTGATCTTCACCACCCCATCAACACCACTCATCTCCTTTGGTGTGATAACATTTCTGCCATAGCACTAGCCTCCAATCTCGTATTCCATGCCAGGTCCAAACATATAGAAGTAGACTATCACTATGTAAGAGAGCAGGTGACCAGGAAAGCACTTTTTGTCCACTATGTCTGTACTCAAGACCAATTGGCTAACATCTTCACCAAAGGTCTCACTTCAACAAGATTTCTCTTCTTTTGCACCAAACTGTTGGCTGAGAGACCCACCACTAGTTTGTGGGAGGATGATAAGCAGTCCATAAAACCACCCTCAGTAAATCACTTGTAAACTAGCCATAACAGATTCTATTAGAAAAATAGCTAAGCTGTCACAACCCAACTAATAGAGTGAGGTTTGTTACAGAGAGAGGTATGGTCCTCACATAGTCTGTTAGGGTAGCACGCTCCTGTATATAAGGCAGAAAATACAGGTTGTTGATGTAAGATCCACTCTGTGAGATCTGAAACAAGAAGAAAAATAGAATAAGACTGCTCTTTTCTTTTCTCCTACAACTTTTGTTTTTCCATTTTTCAGTTTTTTCAACCTTGGTGGATGTGTCTCACACACACATTCGTTAATGCCTTCCTTGTACACTAGACAGACTCCACATTTTTTTATTCCCAACTTTCCCTTATCATCGTCAATAAGAACCTCAAACTAACACCAATCAGTTAGAGAGTTGAAAGCTGCATTAAGAAAGACATCCCCAGATAAAACCAAAAAGCATAACCACACGTGTTGGGAATTGATCTTTTTTTTTTCCACTTTTCCCCATCTTCTCATAGGGAAGCTGGCTAACAACTCCGTACCATCATGAGCTTTGAATTTGCATAGGATATTAATTTCTCCGACATTAGTGTATTCACAAACAAAGCACACAACAAATCCCTTCAAATCTTTACGCAAACAACATTGAAGCAGTTGCGTAAATGATGAGCACCCCAAATTCTGATCACTAAACCACTGTGGAATCTCTCTTCTAGGAACAACAATGAAAAATAATTCCCATCGATAAAATCTCTGTACTATAGTAATCATGTCATCCAGCCATCATACAAATATATAAACATGTATACATACATACATATATATATATAGATAGATAGCGAGAGAGGGAGAAAGAAACTTGAAACCTACAATGTGGCAAAAGACCGACCCGAAGCATATGTTGCAGCAATATATTAGCCATGGCGTCACCATGTTGCTTTTGCGATAATTCCAAGCAATTAATGAAGGAGCCCTAATCAAAAAAGCGTTGATTTGTTGATGGAAGAAAAATGCTTTTTAATGATTGGCAATCATCTGCATTCAATTTTCTCAAACTCGATGGAAGCTCTAGCAAGACTTCAAGCTTTTTGCAACCCACCGAATGTAGGACTTCGAGGCGAGAAAGTTGACTGATGCTTCCAGGCAAACTGACAAAATTGTTTTGCTTAGAACTAACAATTCCGAAGAGCATAAGCAGTCGAGATCACTAGGAATTGCTTCATCTGACAGAAATGAGTCACTAAGACCTAGCCTTCGTAACGAAGTGAAAGGGAATATAGCAGGCAACACCAAGCTCATGAAATTTTGAGATAACATTTGCTTGCCTCCACCGAGGTTTAACTCTCTGAGATTCTTCAAATGTATAATTAAGGATGGTAGTTGCATAACATTAGTCCCACCAACATGAAGCTTCTCTAAACATTCCATCTCCTTAAGGTTCTCAGGAAATTTGTCAAGTCCTGAGCAGCTCGAGAGTCGAAGATTCTTTAAACATTTGAACATGCTAAAATTGATCTCAGAAACACTCGTTAGATTCTTGCAATCCCTTATACGTAAAGTAACAATTCTAGTGATATTTTCAAATGATGATGGTAGTTCTTTCAAAACAATCCCCCTTAGCTAGAAGATGCTTTAAACATTCCATATCTCCAATGTTCTTTGGCAATTTGTTCAGTTTTGAGCAGCTAGATACATTTAGAAGTGCTAGACTCTTTAACTTACAAATGCCACTTGAAAGACTCATAAGTGTTTTACAGAGGTTAAGATCCATTTTTTCAATATCATTGAGATGTTCTATTGATGAGGGGCAGCTCCTTAATTGCAGTATGACTCAAAAAGAGATTCAATAAACGTTCCATATTTCCTACCATTTCTAAAAACTTTTGGAGTTCATAACAATTCTCAAGATGGAGAACCTCAGGATATTCCAACTGACTACTGAGAGGAAGACTCGTAAGACTATTGCAGTAACCCAAATCTAAAAAATTAAGCTTTTTGAGAATGTTAACGGATGGGTGAAGCTTTACCAAGTTTGTACAACCTCTAAGAACTAGTCTCTCAAGCTTTGGGATCCCTCTGAAGTTAGGGGTCATGGTTAGCTTTGTGCAGCAACTAAAATTCATGAATTTTAAGTTGCGCAGTTGCTGTTAGAAACATGAGAAATTAGCAAATGTTAGAATACATTAACAACTAAAAAAATAACCTAAACAAAACAAAGGAATAGGACTAACGTTGACAGATGGGTGAGACTCTACCAAACTTGAATAGCCTTGAAGACATAAATTACTTATTATCATACCTTTTTTCCCTTCCAAGGATGTATAATGTTACTATATTGCATTTGTAATTCAACAAGCTTTTTTGGTTCAAAACTTTCAAGAAGGGATTATGATGGGTATCCATTCCAATTAAGAACCCTTAAGTTGTTTGGAAGATATTCAAGGCCTTGAGAAAGATACACATTATTGACTGTGAGTAGCCGTAGGTTGTCCATCTTTTTGAAGGCATTAGGATTAACATTTATGTACTTTGGATCAAGCAAGTCAAGCTCTATGCCTTCAATTGCTCGTGACCCTTGTCAACCAAGAGCAAGAAGAATTTTAATTATATAATATAATCATATTTAAAATAGTTACACAAATTTATAGGTGGTTAATGAATATAGAACATCCAAGCTTCTTTTTCTGAAATACTTCATACCTTGTTTTTTGTCAATACATAGCAAACATCTTCACAGCGCCACAATCTCTTACGTCTTCCAGGCTCTTGTGGATAATCTTGGGAAGAAATGTGATGACTCATTTCTTGAATAAGATCGTGCATTTGAATCGTACCATCCGGTGAATAAGTTATGAGAGACTTTTCAACAAGAATACTTATCCCAATTACGACAGGGAATTCAAAGCTGTTGAGTATTCGAATCACATCATCCTTTTTTCCCCCTCTAAGAAAACATGCAATGTCTAAAAATATGTCCCTTTCCGGGAGGATCCAGTCCTTCATAACTTATTTCAAGTGTCTTTAGAAATTTTTTTCTTTTCCTGGAATTAGTTTTGGCCTTTCCACAGCACATCCCCATTGGGCCATGTCTCTACCATACAAAGAACATCTTAAAATTGTAAGAGCTAAAGGAATGAGGCCTACATAATCTATTACACGAAGTGAGAGCTCCTTGTAACCTTTGTTAGGGTTGTCTGAATTAAAGGCTTTCATACTAAAAAGCTGAATTGCTTCATCATGCGTCAAAAGTTTAACCTCATATTTTCTATCCTCTTTAAGCACAGACAATGTACGTTTATCTCTTGTTGTTATAATGATTCTACTTCCCAAAAGGAACCAATCACCATTTCCAACTAACCTATCTATTTGGTCTTCATTGTCCACATCGTCCAAAATAAGAAGTACCTTTTTACGGCGTAGAATGTGAATTCCAATGTTTATTCGCTCGTAAAAAGCACTAATATTCATGCCCAGGTCATAAAAAAGTTTATCCTGTAAATGTTCCAAACCATGTGTCTTTTGATATTGTCCAACATTTTAAAGATAGCTACTACCTTCAAATTTATCATGAATTTTGCCAAAAAACAACTTTTGCAAGTGATGTTTTCCTGATGCCACCCATACCCCATATCCCAATTCTAAGAACACTATTTGACGCAATATCTAACATTGATATTCCTTCATTCACATGAGACTTCATTCCGACTAGACTTTTGTCAATACAAAAAACTTTGCCACCCAAGTTTCTCAAAATCTCTCCAACAATTATTTGGATGCATTGTGATTCATACCTAGAGATTTAAAAAACAATTAAGATGTGAATTGGATAAATTGCAAGGAGATAGAGATTAATTAAACAATAATATATAGTTTGTTGTAAAATTAATGATTAATGTAACAAGAGTTAGAGAGAAAGTGACGCAAAAAATTTACCTGGTTCCACTATATGTCTACGATTCACGGGAACGGTTATATTCTTCACATTATAGAAAATAGGGTCACAATGATTTTATATTGCATAATAGTTAAACACTAATCAGTCTAACCCTAACATATTACAAGAATATGAGTCACTATCTCTAAGATAATTTCCTTAAAAAAAAAAAAAGAATGATTGGGTAATAGGTTCCTACAAAGTGCTTAATTAGCACAAAATCCAACCAAAAATATTTAAACCAAATTTTTTTTTAAGTATTTTGTGGAAAAGAATACTCTTCCTTACAAAAACATGCTGAAACAACTGGGAGTGAAACCTATATTGTCAAGTTATCACTTTTTTGTTTTTGAACTTCAAAATTAAATAATTTACAATATATAAATCTTTTTTTTTTTATAAAAATTATATATTCAAACTCAAAAAATCAAGATGTATCAAACGAGATTCATATGACATATGAAATTATATCAAAAAATTTTGTATTTTTTTAACAAAGAATTTTCGAATAGTAATTCTCTGTCCAATTTGTCCAGTTTAAATGAAGAAAAATCATTGCACACACCAAAATCTATAAGCAAACCTATCAAGCTAGATAAATTAAAAAGAGATTAGATAAAAAAAAAAAATAGATAGAGAAAGAAATATACAACTAAAAGAAAAATATTCACAGATAATTTTTTTGGATAGAGAAATTTGAGAAAAAAAAAAATTTACCAATCTAGCAAACAAAATCTATCTATTACAAATCTTTGCAAACATGATTTTTTTACATTAAACACACCTCCAAATGTCTAGCCAACCAAATTCCTAAAGTTACTTGATACGCCAAAAATATCCCAACCGACCAGAACATGACACGTGTCTAGTCTCGTTCTATAAAATTTATAAGACAAACAAATCAGTCAATCTAACTTCGGTAAGGGGGGTCCGGGAATTATAATAACCTGGTGTACCGATCTCGTTCCTACAACCTCGGTCTACCGACCTCATGGTAATAGGACGGATACATACAAGAAATAATATCACGAGTAATTATGATGAAACTGTCGCCTTCTGACACACGGCACACTCTAGTCCTGCAAAAGACGGAAAGGGTTTCTAGCCCTACATAATCAGCATGGCTGGTGGCAACCATGACGTGTGTAATCATGATGAAATGGTTCCACCGCTTGACCTTGGATTTGATATTTCTTACAGCTTATAAATACAAGGAAAAATGTACGTAAAGAGGAGGTTTTGAATTATCTACATAAGAATTATCTGAGAATATACACTTTTATCTTCTCTAACTTAACCATCGGAGTGGTTACCACCGGAGCCCTCCCCGGTGGCAATCTAACTCTCTTTTGATTCAGGATATACAGCAAGAAAAGATTCAGGCTTTGACGAAGTCGAAAACTGCAACATCATTACTCGAATAGAGTACCTTCAAACCCAATGTAGTCACTGTCCAAGATAATTTGTTTCTAGAAACCAGTTCTTAGAAAAATTCTAGAATAATTTTTTTCCCTAGATATTTGTTTCTCTTGTTGGATATTTTAATATAAGATTTTAATTTTGGTGGTTGGCACGTTCAAAATTGCTGTCACGGATCTTGGTCTGTTGGGTGCCGTGTCAGGAGATGCCCGCACGCATTGGCCGAATACCCCAAAGTCAATACACGTGATAGAGCCCATACGCAGTCAAGCTAAGTTTAATAGAGCCCAAACCCAAAACTAGCGGTCTATCATAAAATGGATCTCTGTAGAGTTCATAAACAAAAAAAAAAAAAAAAAATAGTCTTGGATGTGGGTGAAGAAACTTGGATACTGAGCTGTAGAGTTCATGCAACTTGTCATACTCCAATTCAGGAAACACCTCCCATGGTCAAATTCTTAATTATTTTCAAGCAATGATAAGTACACTATTATTAAGGTTATAAATGAATTGAGTCGAGTTAGGTAATGAATTATTCAAATTCGACTCATTAAAGTAACGAGTTTTAAATTATTTTTAATCTCAGTTTGTTAATTTTTTCAAGTCGAACTTGAGTAGTTTGATTTTTTTTATTTTTTATTTATAGTATTTGATTACTTTTGACTTAACAAATTGAGTTCGAATCAACCCCAATAAATTAATGATCCTCAAAATATATTTAAGTTTAGTTTGTTTATATTCTGAGTCGATCTCAAATAACTCTAACCAAGTTGATATCTAACCCTTATGTCATCAAGGGTCTATAAATCGGCCATATCCTATTTGGATGGATGACTCTCAACCCTCTCACTATTAAAATTCTTTGTTGGGAAAAAATTCTTTGTCAAAAAATTATCTATCTGAAACAAAAAATCGTGAAAATTTCTTCAATATCTTAAATAGGTGCTATGAGGTAGCTCACTCTTATCAAAAATTGGTCACAACAATTAAGTCACAACCCTTGCAAGAAGAGATAAATTTATGATAAATTATATTGATCTCTTATGAGTTTTTAACAATTACAAGAATTTTTTCTGAGGTTTTTAAAATAATACTAACTTCTCCTCCAATCTTTTTTTTTTAAAAAAAAATGACAAAAATGTTTCTTTCATTTATTTTTTTTAACATTTTTTCAATTTTTGCTAATTTTTTTTAACTTTTTTTTTCATGTTCAAATAAATATTAATTAAAATTTTCAGTTGATTCAAAAAATATAAGTTATTTATCTTAATTTTATTTGTTATATAAAATGAAAAAAAGTTAGAAAAATGTCAAAATTTAAAAAATTCAAATAAATGAAAACGACAAAGTCTTTATAGTTTGTCAATAAAAATAAAGAAGATTAGTATTATTTCAAAAAATTCATGAGAAATTTTTATAATTACAAATTTTTATAATTACAAAAAAAATTAATAAAAATAAAAAAGATCAGTATCATTTTAAAAAATTCATGAACATTTTTCATAATTATAAAAAATTTAAGTCAGTCTAATTTATTCATTAATTTATTCTATCATACTAAATGGTAGAAAAACAGTGGGTCTGAGGTTCAGTACCAGAGAATTCATTCTCTCAAAAGCCTTTATTCAACAACACGGCATCTCCAATGGTGAAAACAGTCTCCTTTAATCCCCTTTACTCTCACCTCAAAGCGTTCCTTTTCCTTGGTTGGGATTCGATCCGTCCCAATCCCAATTTCAAAGATTCTCAATTTTATAAGCGCACTGTGTTGCTGAAGCGCATTGGAAATGCTTCTGTTCTTTCCTAAAATCAGAGCTCAGAGTATCTCATATTGTCAACTAAAGATAAAATCATCACTAATTGAGTATCTCACTTGGAAGAACTGAAAGTTTGTGGGTTTAGGGAGGAAAACAAGATTTGCAACAATGATTTTCAAGTTCTCTGTACCATTGTATTCAATCACTTTATTTCCACCTCAATTTCGGTTCACGCCATCTGATTCGGCTCCAAAGCAGACGATCTGCAGCAACAATTTTTTCAAGCTCTCTTTGATTGAGGGGCGGAACAGCCTAAAACAAAACCCTAGATGTTGCTCTAAAGATATTGCAGATCAATGTCTCTGCTTCGAAAACCAACTCTACGAAATTGGGAGTACAGTCGCTAATATAAATTAAGAATAACCTACCAATAAGGGGAAGAAAATATAAAAATAAAATAAACTCCAAGCACATCCCTAACAACAAACAAAATTATATATGAAGCGACAGAGTGGAAGAATATAGTGTAATAGATTGAGAAATAAATGGGATGAGACTTGAATCACTTGAATTCAAGAATAAAGTGAAATAAATTAAAAAATGAATAAGTTGAGACTTGAACTTGAAAAAAGAATTTTAATGTTATGTTAAATTATTAATAAATTTAAAAACTTAAGTTTTTAATATATATCAAACTGTATTAATACAGTGTTTTGTCTTGTTTATTTATTAGGTGCCGAACTTTCATACTTTTGTAACATTTTGGTAACAGCAAGACTAAATATTTTTAAGAAAGTACTTACCCATTTGCTGTAATTTGAGTATCAAACCCAACTGAGTCGGCTGCCTCCTTTAGTGCCTCCGAGTTCACTATCTCATGATTAGCAAAGGCTGCAGCCAAATTCCCTGTTCGATGCCGCACCTCCGTAGGTTCCACATGGTAGAAAATGGGTATAACTTTCTGCCCCTTGTGTTTCTTGCCCTCCAGGATCTTCAACAGTTCCTCCAAACACCACTTGGAAGAAGCATAGTTTACTGAGAAAATGACGATCGCCAACCTCGACACTTCAATTGCTTCAAATAGTGCGGGTGAAATTTTTTGCCCTGCATCAAGTTCTGCATCATCTTTGAATACATCAATTCCTTTTTGTTGCAGGTGGAAGTAGAGATGGTCGACAAAAGCTTCGCCTCTAAAATTCAAGAAGGCATCGTACTTCCCCTGTGGTGTGGAAGAGGAAGAGGCGCTATCACCGCTTGTGGAAGGCAAGGAAATCTTTCTTTTTCTAATTTGGTTCAAAACCATTGGAAGCTTTCAAGTTTTGTGCTGCTGACAAATCACAAACTAGAGAGATCAATCAGAAAACTTAAACAAGGTACCAGGGAGATGAATTTTCCAGCTATAAATGCTTTTATAAACGGAAAGGGGGAATGTGAGCTTCAAAGAAGTTTGATTGCATGTACAACGAAAATGGGTAGAAAAGTCTGAAGGATAATGTTCCGTGGTCCATTCATCTTTGTTAAAAAAAAAAAAGCGTCTTAATGAGTGGTTGATGTGATAATTATCAATTGATAGAAATAATTTTTTTAAAAATAGTTAATGTAATAAAAATTGGTTATCTTTTATTTGGGCAAATATATGGACAAAGATGCATGACTATCTTCTCCAAATCCATTCTATATTAGGTGCAGGATTGATGGGGTTTAACAGAACGAGTTAAATTGTCATTTTTATTGATGACATTAAACCCAATAAAATCTCTGGCCTATCCTTATTTTTATACATCTCATTCTATTTAATAAAAAGCCTGATATAATTTCTAGCTTTCACTACAAGTTTACACATGCATTTTTCCATGACCATCATCAATGCAGCGAAACTTCGTGAAAGGTTATAAAAAAGATAGAAAGTTACTCGTTTTCTACTCAAAGGAAATAAAAATTAGAAAAAAAGTAATGATTTACGTTACAAGCATGTTCACACATTTGACTTCATTCATTTTATGTGGCACGATTTAATTGGCTATTAGAATAAAACAAATTTCAGAAAAACAAAGCTCTTGCCAATTGAATCATGCCACATAAGATGAGTGAACATCCTTGGGTCGTAAACTATTACTCATTAGAAAAAAGTTCAGTTGTTACTCATTAGAAAAAAGTTCAATTGATCATTAGATTGCCAATGAACTGTTAATTGTTCAGTGACCAATAACCATGCCTCAATGAATACTTTTTTTTTTTTTTAACCCCTTCTAGTTTTTGCTACAAGTTTACACATTCATTTTTCCATGACCATCATTAATGTAGTGAAACTTCGTGGAAGGTTATAAAAAAGCATGTGGTTACTTGTTTTCCACTCAAAGGAAGTAGAAATTAAAAAAAGTTCAGTTGATCCTTAATTCGTCAATGAATTGTTAATTGTTCAATGACCAATTGCAATGCCTCAATGAATACTTTTTTTTTATTCCTTCTAACTTTTGCTGCAAGTTTACACATTCATTTTTTCATGAATATCATCAATGCAACGAAATTTCGTGGAAGGTTATAAAAAGGCATAAAATTACTCGTTTTCCCACTCAAAGGAAGTAGAAATTAGAAAAAAGTTCAGTTGATCCTTAATTCGTCATTGAACTGTTAATTGTTCAGTGACCAATAACCATGCCTCAACGAATACATTTTTTTTAATCCCATCTAGCTTTTACTACAAGTTTACACATTCATTTTTTCATGACCATGAACGAAACTTCATGAAAGGTTATAAAAAAATAGAAAGTTACTCGTTTTCTGCTCAAAGGAAATAGAAATTAGACAAAGAGTAATGATTTACGGTACAAGCATGTTCACCCATCTGACTTCGCCCATCTTATGTGGCATAATTTAATTGGCTATTAGAATGGAACAAATTTCGGAAAAACAAAGTTCTAGCCAATTGAATCATACCACATAAGATGAGTGAATATCCTTGGGTCATAAAACATTACTCATTAGAAAAAAGTTCAATTGATCCTTAATTCTTCAATGAGCTGTTAATTGTTCAGTGACCAATAATGTCATGCCCCGGGCCCCATAACCCGAAGGTGTGATAATTAAATTAAGTTAAATTAAAATGATTAAATTAATTAAAATATCTCACTAGATTTTAAAAAAAAATTGAAAGGGTTCGCCTTAATTATTGGCTAGTTTTGCCTTTCATGCCAACCTGATAATCCATGTACAACAATTATATAATTCAATACATACGTCATTTCATTTCTTTTTCATCTTATTAAGCATACATTATAATACATACATTTCTATATATGAAATTCATTTCTAAGTTACTATGTCATGTTCCAAAATACATATCAAGCACATTTACATATTCCAAGAAATATACGAGTTTCATACTTCATGATTAACAAAAAAAAATATTGGAGAACATTCCATTAACATCATAGTATGTCTTCGTATATATCACGTAAGCCCAAAAAGAAGAGGCACATCAAATCTATCACCATGTACTCCTCAAGATGCGGGATCCTTCCCGGTACCTGTATCTGGTAGGGGTCAGTACCCTAGTAGGATAACTAAAACAAATGAAACGTGAACGTTGCATAAAAGTGTATGCTTGTGCTCGGTGGGTGGCACGCTATGACAGTTTATAATCAATTAAGTATATACAGAGTTCATATTCGTCTTGTTATATTTTATGAGATTGACTTAAGTTACACTTGAGTTCATTCAAACAATGATCAATTTCCTAAACCTCTAGGTTTTATTAAAAACCCAAAAAAATACCAAAATCCGAATTCACCATTCATCAAGTAACCACCTCGCCTCCGATATAATGAAACATGGTTTCACAGACTATTAACCTGTAGGCAATCATAACCTGTACCACTGCGTGGGACTCTCGACTCAACCGTCGAATCTCGGATATACACATTCACAACTCAACCCACATTGCAACATTTCGAGTATTCACATCATCTCATAAGCACACAAAACGCGTTCTAAACCAACACTCTTGGTTCTTTTCATTCTCACTCCTCATTTAATCCTTTCAAGGTTTTTTTTTTTTTTTGTACAAAACAGATATATATATATATATATATATATTTTTTTTTTTTTCACTCCATACTCCTCACAAGTGTGAGTGGTAACAATATTATTAAATAAAAACACATGCTTAATTAGGATCCCAACAACCCGAATATAAACACAGATTTCAATTTAAGAATTCATGCGTATGCTTCACGTACATATTAATTAACAAAATTGAAATCTAGCACATAACATGGCAATCCTAGCATACTTTTATGAATGAATGTCATCTAGCAACCTATTCATTACTATTTCATAAGTTTTAGAAACACTACCTCACTTTTGTACAATTTTGATAAAGTGTTCTTTGATTTTTTTCCCTGTTAAATCGCCCAAAATCCAAAAAAAATGTAATAGATCTCAACCCTCACGAAAGCCCGAATAATTTGCCAAATTTTTTCCTTTTTCTTCTTCTTCCTTTCTTCCTCTTTTTTTTTTTTTTTCCTTTTCTTCTCTCCTTCTCTCCTTCTCCACGCTGCTGCCTCTGGATCGTTAAGTGTGTTTTGTGTGAACTGTGTGTGTGGGTTTTTTTTTTTTTTCAAAAAGTGAACAGGGTGTGGTTGACTTTCAACTACACCTTTGCTTTTCTTTTTTTTTTTTTTTTTTTGTTTTATCCTTACCTTACCTAACCCACCGCCACACACACCACTTCTTTCTGTTTTTATTTTTTTTTCTTCTCTTGTTTTTTTTTTCAAAAAAAATTATTTATTCTTTTTTTTAATAAAAAAATTTACAGATCTTTACAAATAACCATGCCTCAATGAATACATTTCTTTTAACCCCTTCTAACTTTTGCTTCAAGTTTACACATTTATTTTTTCATGACCATCATCAATGCAGCAAAACTTCGTGAAAGGTTATCAAAAAGTAAAAAGTTACTTATTTTCCACTCAAAGGAAGTAGAAATTAAAAAAAAAGTTCAGTTGATCCTTAATTCGTCAATGTACTGTTAATTGTTCAGTAACCAATCACCATGCCTCAATGAATACTTTTTTTTTTTTTTACCCCTTCTAAATTTAGTTGCAAGTTTACACATTCATTTTTTCATGACCATTATCAATGCAACGAAACTTCTTGGTAGGTTATAAAAAGGTATAAAGTTACTCATTTTTTACTCAAAGGAAGTAGAAGTTAGAAAATAGTTCAGTTGATCCTTCATTCATCAATGAACTGTTAATTATTTAGTGACCAATAACCATGCCTCAATGAATACATTTTTTTTTTAATCCCTTCTAGCTTTCACTACAAGTTTACACATTCATTTTTCTATGACCATCATCAATACAACAAAACTTCATGGAAGGTTATAAAAAAGTAGAAAGTTACTCGTTTTCTACTCAAAGGAAGTAGAAATTAGAAAAAGAGTAATGATTTACGGTACAAGCATGTTCACCCATTCGACTTCACCCATCTTATGTGACATGATTTAATTGGCTATTAGAATGGAACAAATTTTAGAAAAAAAAGCTTTGGCCATTTGAATTATACCACATAAGATGAGTGAAGTCAGATGAGTAGTCATAAAAACATTACTCATTAGAAAAAAGTCCAGTTGATCCTTAATTCGTCAATGAAGCCTGTTACTTGCACTAAAAGTAAACTCCGATGATACTGTTGAGACCAGAAGTGTTAGTAGATTACGGGCCATGATGGAAAGTAGAAGAAAGCTCGTTTCATTTGATTTTCACCATGTCAAAATACCAAATTGTCTATTTCTTTAGCAATTAGGAAACTAATAAGATTAGTTTTTAAATGTCTAGTTAGTTTAGAGTTAGAAAAAGAAGAGGAGGAGGAGGAGGAGGAGGAGGAGGAGGAAGAAGAAGTACCCAATGATCTTCTCCTATTAAGAAATGCAAATGTTTGACTTTTACTCAAAACGTTAGAAGAAGAAATGGAAATAACATTTTCAGTTTCATTATTACCATATTTTATTAAATACATCATATAATAAATTTTTTATTTGTTCATCAGTAATTCTTCATTAACAATTTAAATTTTCTGCTATTCTATCAATAAAATGCTCTACACCATACATTTTTATTCTTGTATACATTATTGCAACTAAAGTAAAAATTAGGGTTAATTTTTTCCAATATTTTTAAAATTTTTCTTCAATTACTGCACATATATCTTTAAAATTCTTATTTTTCCTATGTATTGCAAAAGTATAAGAAATATTATATAATCTAGAGTAGTTTAAATGTAATTGTCATGCTTTGTAACATTTGCTTTAATTTTTTTTGGTTTTAAATTACAGCTTCTACATAAATTTTTAAATTCATGAGCTCTAGAATTTGAATTAAAAATCCCAAAAATTGTAGTTCTAATTTTTGCTACTTCAACTTCAATTAATTTTAAGCCATCTTGCACCATTAAATTAATTATATGACAAACAGATCTATTATGGAAAAAAACACCATCAAATGATTGACGTAAAATATGTTTAAACATGCTAATAGTAGTATTAGCAGTAATATTATCAAAAGTAGTGCTAAAAATGTTATCTCGAACTTTATATTCTCTAACAAACATTCATAATACAATTAAATATATTACTAGCATTATGAGGAGGATCCATGCTATGGAATGCAATAATTTTTTTTTATTTAAAATTCAATTATGGTCAATATAATGTGCAGTCACACAACAATAACTTTCATTATTCCTACCACTCTAGATGCATTAAAAGAAGAAAGATCATTAATTAAATGATTTTTAAAATTTTTAAATCTTTTCAAGTAGTGTTTCTAGAAACTGTTTTATAACCGGGTTGCATATAATCATGCATTAGATTTAAAAAATGAATATCCTCTCCAAAAAGTAAAAAGGTTGCTCCCTAATAGCTATATAGAGCAATGTCATCCCTCGCATTGTCATTTGAGTATGTCGTCTATTAAGATGGCTCGTGCCACTACTACTTTTACATGTATAATTGGTCTTGCAGTATTTGCAAACAACCTGTTCTTCTATTTGATTATTTTAATTGTTAATTGTTTTATGCGGGATCTCTTTGGCCTGGAAGGACGACTAGATGGGACATCGCTTGGTGTAGTATCGGCAAAATGTTATTCTTGTTCAACATCAAATTCATTATATTCACCGTACTTAAGGTTTTCTAGGTTAATCTTTCAATATGGTCCATTTTCAAATTTAATATAATTAAATAATAACAATTAAAAATAAAAATAAGAATAATAACAGTTAAAAATAAACTAATTAAATAATTATAATAATTAAACAATAATACTAATTAAATAATTATAATAATTAAACAATAATACTAATTAAATAATTATAACAATTAAACAATAATACAAATTAAATAATAATAATAATTAAACAATAATACTAATTAAATCAAACAATTATTATTTTAATTTTTTTAATAATAACAACTAACTTAATAACAATTATTATTATTCTTTAATAATAATAACTAATAAAGAAATATACTGGCCCATTGAATTTTTAAATTGAATGTGATCTTCCTCCAATTCGCAAACTTACAATTGTGGTAGACAATTACAAAATATTTATAAAGAATGCTTGTAAAAATATAGTGAGAAAAAATGAAATGAGGTGGTAGGGTATTTATAGAAAAATTTAGTTAGTGAATTTCCAATTTAATCCTTAAAACTAGCTATTAATATAATTGTTAGAGGGAGAAAAATAGTCATTTTAACCAACTTTCAAAAAATTCTCTTAGAACTGGCGGTTAATATAACTGTTGGAGGGAAAAATGGTAAAAGAATGTTTTTGAAAAAAAAAAAAGGCAGTAAATTGTAGCTAGGCCAGGTGGACCAAGTGGGCCTGACGGCCCTTCCCCTCCCGGCCCACTATGTCATCTTGTGCCGTGCCGTGCCACCGGACCGGCCCGATTAACACCTTTAGTTGTAATTTAGAACAATTGCCTGATGAAAAAGATGGAGGACTAAAACTTAGGAGGAAAACAGAATCGTTCTAATATATAGATAATCAGTCATCGCGACTTGTTTCTGGTGTTGAAAAGTTCTTATGTTGTCCTGCATAAAAATCCAGTCTAATAACTGCAATACAAGCAAAACAGTTGGTTCTTAAAGATTTCTCATTCAAATGGTGAAAAAAATCAGTCCCACGAAGCACCAAACATTGCAGCAAGTCCTGTACCCGAAGAAGCAGTTTTGTTAAACTGACCAAATACTGTATCTTCTTGTATATTTTTGGTTGTTGACTATAAAGGGGATGACAACGTTAAGCAATAAAGCAAAAAATAATTTTTACAGAGCAAACAAATTAAAGAAGACCTCTCTCATACACCGAGAAATATTAGTAATATTGAATGGATAAAATTACCCAACATTATTAGAATGCGATAGAATCATAAATTGGCAAATCCAACGGGAAAAGAATTAAATGTGTACTTTCAAGTTATCTGTAGCAAATAACATCTTAATGGAGAAATGAAGAGAGAAAAAAAATACTAAACAACTGCTCCCGCCTGTTCCAAACTAAATAACAGACAGTGCTCTAGTTGGTCACTGAATGAAGATCATTACAATACCAATGATCTCTCTCACCCATAAAACAGTTTTTCAAATATAATCATCTTCAATCCAAATGTATTTTTGGTCATGATGTAGCCAGCAGAGATTTGGCCGGTGGGAGTAGAGCAACAGCACCCCGCTGAGGATTAGAGTATTTTCTGTGGATCACCTTTAGTTTGCTTTCTGCAGCCATGGAGTGGAATCTAACCAATAATTTTGCACAATCCCTGTTTCCAAAATAAACAAAACAAATAAATTAAATATAACCTGAACACTCATTTTTACTAGAGAAGACAATAACCAGAAGGGAAACTTGAATTTACATCAACTGAGGCTCTGAGAAACCAGTGTGCAATTTAAGTGTCTCATTCCAAACAGGGCTTTTGTTTAGGGTGCAGCGGGCGGCATAGACTGCTGAGGCAGCAACCATTGATGGACAGTACATAACAGTGGCATAATTCATCATACCCAGCTCAGCCAGGAAATAGACCATATTCTCCATCTATTGACCCCATAAGGATAAGGTAGCAAAGAAACAAAAAGATCAATGCCTAAACAAAATTTTCACATAAAGCTGAGAGTTTAATGATTCTTGTTAAGAATATATATATATACACACACACACACACACACACACACACTCACATCTTGATCTGGAACAGAGGCTTTGATGAAGCGCACAAGGAACACGTAAGGCGTTGGAACTGTTAAGTTCCATTCCAATTCGCCCAATATACGCTTCTCCATGATCAACACCTGCTCATGAGTGTATGCTCTGTCTGAGATGCACACAAAGTCATTGACCTCTGGAGCCCAGATTTCTTCATATTTGGAGGCCATAAGCATGGCACTGATACCCACTAGCTGCAGTTCCCTCCTTAGCACATTCTTCAATGAAAGGTAGCGATCGACAATGTTTATGGTGAGATAAAGAGTCTCTGGCGTAAGTTCAAATTTATTGTGAACTTCGATCAACCAATCGATCAGAATTGATCGCATCCTCTCGTTTATCTCAGGTTGCGAATCCATATAGTCGTGAACTCGGCTCTCATTCTGTATCACAGTTCAAAATTGTGTTCAGACATGAACACAAAATAAATAGAGAGAGAGGAATGAAATAAACAGGATGATATAGATATACTTCAACTAGCTTGTAGAACTTGTATATGTCTTCAACATATTCAACAACTGCCAACTCATTATTGACATCTGCAGCATCAATATCCACAATCTGCACCTTTGGTTTATCAGTAAAGCCACAAGCAGCCTGCAATATGAGATTGAGTCAGAAACAAGGGAAAGCGAAACCCCAAATGGGCTTTGAAGAATAATCTAAAGAGAGTTGGAAAAAAGAACATTATCTCTGAGATTCACCTTGCTTCTAGCAGTGAGGATTGAAGTTAGAGTTTGGGTTTTCTTTCGGGATGGCCCTTCACTGGCCTTTTTCCAATTCGCAGGCTTCTCCTTCTTCACCTCTTCTTCAGTATCAGGACTTATCTCAATCACAGTCTCGGGCTTCGGTTTGACAGTAACTTTCTTCTGGGCTGCCTTGGGTGCTTCGATCACAGGCTCGGGCTTCGGTTTGACAGTAACTTTCTTCTGGGCTGCCTTCTGTGCTTCAGCTTTTTTAACAGCTATTGCTCCATCCACATTAACAGTGACTGCTTTCTGCAAATCAAAGACAGAACAATCGGATTGATTAATTACTCCAATATGAATAGAGATGGAAAAAAAAGGAATTTTTGAAAGACAAACCTTGTTGTTCTCAGCTGCTGCAGCTTGTGCATTAGCAAGTAATTGTGCACAGAAACTCCTGAAATAACAAAGAGAGATAATTAGTATGGAAACAAACACAACTAACAAGTGTGTGTGTGTGTGAGAGAGAGAGAGAGAGAGGAGAAAGAGAGACCACCTTGTAACAGGGCGAGAGATCTGAGGGAGTGGCTTGCCATCAATTCCTCGAACAGTAACCAGATTTCCAATATCACCTAGTGCACGGCGGTTTTCTCCCTTCGGCTGCCATGTTCTGCTTAACAACCCCAGCAACTGCCTCCCCTGTAAAAGAAAATTCGTAATGAAATTCATCAATCCTGAGAAAAAATATAAACACATGAGAAATCTCCCATTCAATGGAGTAATCGGAAACCATAGAATCAGAGAAGCTTAAACAAGTGAAGGGAAAAAAAAAAAAACTCCAGAACAGCCACTGGCATGTCATGATGAAGTAAATTCCACAAATTAGGAATCAGAAACAAAATCGGAATTTGAACAAAGACCATTAACCAGAAACTGAGAAAAGTATTCAGAAAACGAGACGCCCAAAAAAGAAAAATCAAGAATGATACTTGTGACGATTACATATAAAGAAAACTCCACTCAAGAAAAGAGACGAACCCGGAAAGGCGAATCAACCAATACACCAGCATTAAGTATAACCTTAAAAGGATTAGTAAACAGAAGGGGAATAGAGGGATTCCAAAGCATAAACAAGAAAGACACGATGAAGATTCAAATACGTACAAGGGAGGCAAATCAAAAAGGCCGAAATCATATATAACCCCAAGACACAATATAATCATTATTTAGAAGTCCACAGTAAATTAAAGGGAACAGTAACTCAAAACGCTAGAGCCTTAAAATCTAAAGAATTCGAAGATCTACGATAAGAACAATAGGAAAGAACATATCAAACAACACAAAACCCAAGAACACTTATCCAGAAAGAAATAATGCAATACCTCTGTTTTGCTGTTGAATAACTGGTCTTGAAGCCATTTCAGAACGTTGAACCCGTACAAGAACTCCAACAAATCTCGATAACCAAGACGGCAAAAATTTGTATACGCGACCACTCGACGTTCCCCTCTTCTGGGTCTGTAATAGCCGCCACCAACCTCTTTCCTCTCTCTCTCTCTCTCTCTCTCTACAGTTTCTCTCTCAGAGACGATTCTGCGGGAATACGAATTGGGGGACTGAGAACACACCGCCTTTTTGAAGCTGGGGAACCGACGCGTCACTCCCAACGGTCTTATTTTTTAAAAATTTCAGCCGTTGGATTGGTACTGATCTAACGGATTTGATTGGGTTTCTATAAACGGTGCGCTGATATTAGCCGTTGGGGCCGCTTTTCAAAAGTTACCGTTTGGCTGTTAAATAAAAGGTAATAATAGGGTAGAAGTGTTGCGACCACCAATCCCATGGAATTTCAGTGAGACCTTGCCAAGTTGGGACACGTGGAAAATGATCACGGCTGATTTGATTGTTTTGGACCACTCAGATAGCAAGTCTGAGGTTGTTTGTGATGCCCTCAACACACGTGTTTAAAAGACATAATTCTCATGATTGAATCCTTAATGAAGTGAGTTCAATTGTCAAAAGAAGTCTCAAGGATCAAATTAAGAGTTACATGAATATCATTACACTGTATACATACATGTAATAACAGATAATTAATATTTTATAAGCTAGTAATTAATTATTATGATTGGAAAAACTAAGCTAGACTTATGAAGAGTTATCTACTATTTAATAATTAATAAGATTATAAAAACATCCAATTACATTAATAATTTTTAAGTATATGTCATATTTTGACTAATTAAATAAAAATCTTTATTTCAAAATAATATTTAAAACTTTTGTCGTATATCAAATAAAACAATAATATGAAATTTTTTTCAAGAAGAAAGATAAAAATAGACATGAATATATATAATATTCCTCCTATATAAGATATTACATAATTATACGAGTCAGAGTTTAATGGACAATGAAAGTAAAGAGCAAACTTTCACTTAATCTTTTATGATAATTAATTATTATAGGACTAAGTTTATATTAATGGATCTTTTATATAATTTGGTTAAGAAAAAGGAATAAATATTAAACTCCTATATGAGAATATTTCTTTATTAGAAAAATAGATTAAATTAAACATCCATAATTGTAAGAGTGTGTATGTTTATGTAGCAAGCTGAATTGTGGCTACCGTAATTGTGTGTGCCTGTAGATCTGAGAGTCATAGAAGGTTATGTTAATATATTTGTGAGTGTGAGATTTTATACTACTTAAATAAAACAATTTCATCTTCTTGTCTTTTTTTATTTTTCTTACTTTGTTTATTTTTAGTTTTACAATTAGTATCGAAACAATTTTAAATTTTACATTTGGTATCAGAGTAATTTTTGAATCCTACAGGAAATATTTCTTTATTAGAAAAATAGTTTAAATTAAACATCCATACAAGCAACTATCGTTCCCAAAATTCAAATTTTATAGCATTTTTATTAAAATTCCTTAAAAAGTAAGAGTTGCAAAATTCTAATGCCTATACTTTCATCCTCCAAATATAAGCATTAGAATGTTTCATCAATATGTAATATATAGCATTTTTATTACATATTGATGTTTAATTTCTCATCAAGTATATATATATGTTTCATTACGCAGCGGAGAAGAAAGAAAAGAATATCATTTTATTATAAATCTTCTGAAAAATTGAGTTAATAGAAGAGAAAATAATTCTCTTCTCTATCTTTTTTGTCTTTTCTTCTTCTGAGAGAAAAAGAACCAACATGAAGAAGGTAAACAAAAGTATTGTTAGAAAGCAATAAAGAAAGAGTTGTCTACCTATGCCTAGGAGCTGAGCCAAAATTTTATGTTATTGGAGACAATCTAAAATTTACTAAAAAAATGAGATTTTAATTTCAAAAAGCTATAAAAATAAACGGTTACTAAATATATTTTGAATAATTATGACGAACAAAAATTTAAATTTTTTTAATAAATAATAAATATTTAAAAGCTTAATCATAATATTAAAAAAAGTAAGAATAAGTTGAATTCAACAACTATAATTTTTTCGTTATAATTAAAAAATTAGCAATCTTCGTACATGTTATTCATGAAATTTGTCTCATTTGGGTGCATTTAAACATTTCTTCTATTGTTTATAAGAAAAATATTTGCACATGATTTTGACATTACTTCCATAAAAATATTAATTCTAATGCATAATTCTTATACAAAAATCTTAATTTAACTGTTCCCGATAAATATTTTCTTGTTCAGTAAAAATACATCTCTCTATTCATTTTGATGGATTTTTTTCCCACCCTTTTATTTTAAATTGTTTTAATGCCTTAGAAGTAGGCATACTAATAACTTGAGAGTCTCATATTGGAATTATTTATGGAGTATAAACTAGTTGTAGCTGTTTAACTGATATCTAAATATTAACTAAGACATTTCGACTATACTTTTACTCTATTTTTAATATATATATTGCAAGAAAAACAACATTAAGAACTCTTCTATAATGTGTCTTTCAATCGAGAATTTAAAATGAAAAATAAAGAAATATATATTGTCATATGTTTATTAATATTTATATTTTCTTCATCCTCTTTTGAATGCCAAATTATAATAATTTAAGCATCTAAAAAAGGGTTTTTAGAATAAACCCTTGAATGGTACCTTGAAAAAAAAATCATTAATTCTTTCCCTAAGATCTAATCTTAAATATGTTGAATAAATATAGTTAAAGAAAAAAGTTTCAAAAATTAGTTTTGAAATCATAAATTATGATATAATTTGTGTGTGATTATAAGAATTTAAGACTCTAAAAAAGATTTTTTTGAATAAGCCCTTGAATGGTACTTTAAAAAAAAATCATAAATTCTCTCCATTAGGTCTAATCTTAAATATATTGAATAAGTAAAGTTAAAGAAAAAAATGTCAAAAATTAGTGTTGAAATCTTAAATTATAATATAATTTTTGTGTGGAATGATAGTATATTAAGAATGAGAAATTGAAGTAGCATATTAAAAATGAAGCAACAATTTACTTTTTTTTACGTATTAAACCAACAAGTCATCTGCGAACTTAAGTTAATAAAGAATGTGTATCTAAATTATTTAATCTTTTAATAGGTCCATTTCCATGTACCTTGATTGTCTTCCATTAATAGGTCAACATGGTCCTCAATTAATTATAGGGTAACAGTAATATTTGAGCTTAAGATCCCCGTTCACTCTTTATCATTTTATTTTAAATTAATAACTTTCACAATACTCAAACTAATAGAAATGACGTAATTATTTACTACTTTAACACTTTATTTTTTTAGTGTACATCCACACATATGATTAATTAAAAAAAAATTCAAAACAAATACAGTGGGGATAAACTTGAAAAAATTTATTGAGTAGGGACAAATTAAATTATTTTTGAAAATTTCAAAAATATTAAATTGAATCTATTTTTTCAAAAACCTCAGTGGCCCAGTGCCCCCACCTTGCATCCACCCCTGCCTATACCCTGATAGATAAATATACTAACTATTTATATAAATTTATTCTCCTGTTAATTGAAACGAACTTTAACCATTTTAGTTTTAATATGGCCGATCTTATCTTATTTATCAAAGTAGGAATGCTTTACCTTGGAGTGTCACTTTGAAGAGAAAAAACCAATTGAGATGGTGAGAGAAACAAATATTTTATTTGGATGTTTAACTAAGAGGTGAAAAAACAAAATATTTGGAGAGAATTGGAGAGAGGAAAAAAAACTTTTTAATGAATTTTTTAAAATATCAAATATACCTTAAATGTTTGTGTTAAAAATTAAAGATTTTTATAATAAAATGAATTTAATTTTCAAATAATTAATACATTTTCTTTTCTCTCCTAATAACTATTCAAACAAAAATTAGTTATTTTATTTCATTTCTCTCCTAAATAATTAAACAAGTTACAAACTAAGACTTTTTTTTTCTTTTCTTTACTTTTCTCTTCTATTTTAAGTTATCCTTTATTTTTTTTCCTCCCCAAAACCTCTTAACAAAGCGACGCTTTCAATATGTTTTAAACTCCAAAAACACAATGACGTAATTATTTACTATATTTTTTTGGTGTATATCCACAAATATGATTAATTAAAAAAATTTCAAAACAAATATCGTGGGGACAAGCTTGAAAAAATTTATTGAGTAGAGGACAAATTTAAAATATTTTTGAAAATTTTAAAAATATTAAATTGAATCTATTTTTTCAAAAATCTCAGTGGCCCAGTGCTATCACGCCCCTAACCCGCAAGGGTTGGACTAAGGGGTCATTGGACTCCAATAAGGTAGGTAATAGGACTAACCATCTTAGTCAAGTACATAAAATACAGGCTATTTTTTTTAATTGATTTCCTTTAATTGGTTTCGGTTCAATTTCCTAATTAGACTTGTTCAAATCTTGTAACGAAATTAAATGAAATTAATTGCATTCAAAAGTACTATGACAAACATCCAACAAGAAGGTACAATATGGTAACACCCAGATGACTCTACAGTTCAACATATACATGTACAACAATAGTCTAAAGAGTACAGACACCTTAATAAATGTAACTGAATAAATACATGAATGAAATTAAATATTGTGATGACTTTAATCCATCCTGTATTGCTCATGCAGTTATCTTCCATCAAGTCAATACCTATCATTCCTATGAACAGCAAAGGTGAGCCATAATGCTCAGTAGGGTTTCCCAAAACACTCAAGCAAGCAGTATGCAAAAACTAGTGCATGTCCCAGTATGCATCACAAACACCACATCATCATATCCCAAACACAGGCATAAATATAAGTATTAAAAGGGCATTGCACCACGTACATATGGTTTGACAATAATAGCTAGGTAGTCAATATATGGAGGGTTGGACACATGACATAATTATAAACATATAATCTCACCTCCATTTCCTATTTTAATACCACAAGAACAATGTATATAAATACATAACCAATTACAAGATGTAAGTGTAAGCTTACACAACCCACGAAGCACCTCTATATCCTATTCAAAGCCACAAGAACAATGTATACATTCGCAGCTAAACAACCATTCACAATTGCCATAGTATCACAACTAGTAGTGTACAGTCCATCAATAATCATAATAAAGTATCACAAATAAGTCAAGGAGAAATAATCTCCAGTGAATCAATCTACAACAAAAAGGATAAAGTCTTATTCATCTCATTCTATTCTCTCAACTATCTCAATCCTATGAGTATTCACCTAATTTGGCTCTCGGTAAGCTTATGTGCTTTACGGGCTACTAACCCGATGGAAATAAACGACCGCCTGCGTGGGTTGTGTAAGCTTATGGTTGTTAGTATTGTTTCGCTTTACAAAGTGAAATCTCACCACTTAAAAGTACACAAAAGACGTGACTAATTCCCAACCGAAGTCCATTTCTCATAAGTGTTCTATTTTCAAAGTTCCAATATCTTAATCCACACCACAAATGGTGCTCATCAAGATCAATATCCCCTCAAATCTCACACCGGTCAGGTATTGTCAACATTATGCATGTCGACGTCATTCATATCCATAACAATACTAACAACCATAAGAGAGGCTATACGATTTAACAATTAAATACCGGAATAACAACGATCATATATATATATATATATCCATAATAGAAATAGAAATCATAATAAACATCAACATTGCAATCACATATATCCAATACCACCATGCAAATATCCAACATTATAGCATTCAATATAACAATCACATCATATTGATAAATCAATCATGAAGTAATCAATGGCGATAACAAATATCTTGTGTAGATTATATAACAAATGCACACATCAACAAGTCAAGGACTTGCTTGTAACGTCCGGCCCCAAATGGACCGAATTGAGGGGTCACCGGGACCCCGAACTATAAGATAGATAGGTGATTGAGACTAATCATCCTAGCCAAATGAATAAAGTATAGTATATTTCTTTATTAGTTTATTTTCTTCAAATCATTTTCCCATAATTTGATTTGGTTTGTTGACATGCTTATACTTGTTCAAGTCCCGTAAAGGGATTTAATGAAATAGATCATAATAAAGTGCAACTGAACTAAAATTATTCATCAATGGTGTACAACAAGGTGAAGTTCAGAGCTGACTCTAACGGTCAATAGACAACATATATGTTATGTCAAAGACTGGGTAAAAGCACCTTTACAATATACAACGAATGAATACAACTACCTAAAACCAATGTCACTTAAGTCTCTATCCATCTCGTGCTGCTCCAACAGATGTCCTCTAAAAGTCCAATACCTGCCATTCCCATGAACAGTAGGGGTGAGCCATAACGCTCAATAGGGTTTCCCAAAACACAAAAACATGTAGTGTGTAAAAAACTAATACAAGTCCAATGAGGACAATTCCTAATGTCCAATATGCAATCCCAAGCACACACAACAATGTCATCAATCAGGTCATAGATATAGACATAACAATTAAGAGATCGAATAAGATACCACTCTGTGCGGTACAACAACAGTGATAAGGCACCCAATATAGATCGAACATGAAGTATATCAACATATACAAACCTCACAAAGCACCTCAATTTCCTGTTCAAATCAATCAAAACAATGATATCCAATACAAATCGATGACACAACCAGTCAATAACGTACAATCACTTCACCATTATATAGATAATAAATATAATTCACAACATAACAAGTCCGAGCAATACCTACTATATTCATCAATACAGTCCATGCGATGCCATGATACTCAATACAGAAAGGTAAACATGTATGATTTAAACTACAATCCAAATCCCAACTTCATCTCTCTCAATTCATAATTCAATCACCTAATGGCCCATGGAAAAACCTGATGCTTCTCGGGTTACTAACCCGATGGTAATGCACCACTACTCGCGCGGGTTTACGGTTCGTAACTGAAGGGAGACATAATCCGTGTCACAAAATAATCCCGGTCTCTAATCATGATCTCATCATACACTATGCATTTGTCCCATCAATCCATCCACACCACTCAGGTGTGCTCAATCCATACCATAGAGGTCCGCGATGTAATCCACATCAACGGTCATACAATGCAATGCATAATATCTAAATTTACAAGAATACACAATCATAATAGATTATGTAAATAAGCACCAGAATAATAATGACAATCTCATCATAACATCACACAAGATTCAAGCATCAGAATAGTAATGATAGTCACATCATAAGAATCAATGACAAGTATGTAATACCAACCGATCATAATGTAATCCTACCCCAGTCATCACCCAACTATAAGAAAACACTACTTATGTCTATCATAACGTATATCAGAACCTCACACTCTCCAAGTTTAACTATCTAGCCACCCTGACTCTTAATACTAAGGTTTCGTAATAATTCTTTAAGTTCTCTTAGGTTAATTATGCATTGACTTACACATCCGAGTGTCCGTTGTCCCAAATAGATATCAAAACTGTGTTCCCGGGCCTAAAAAATCCTAAAAAAAGCCCTATCGTATTGTTTCTAAGTCATTTAACTATATTTTAAACCGATAAGGGCATTTTCATAATTTATCAGATAAGTTACTGCATCTACCGAGATGCTATCTCTCACAACTAGCTTGGAATCAGATATAAAAAGCCCAACAATCTTAAAGATGTCCTTTTTATATTTTATCAATGCTTCTAGGTATTTGTTCCATGTTTAGGGGCATTTTAAGTAATTTCACATTTCTATAGTGGGACTACCTCGAGTCCCTATTTCATTATTCTAATATCATATTTGAATCTCGGGCGTCCAAAAACATTGGAAATGCCTCTTCTGAATCTAAATTCGGCTTTCAATTGTTTAATCTAAGTTTAAGGGTATAATTGTCATTTTTCACTTTACGTGGAACCATCACCAAGTCTCCCATTTGTTAAATTTAATCATATATTCCCGAACATCCAACAACTTTGGAATAGCTCATTTTGAATTTTAATTAGCCTTTAAGTTTCTTAAACTATCATTAGGGGTATTTTCATAATTTTATATATTCATGTGGGACTGCCCTGGTTCCCCGAATATCCAAATCAACTTCACCATTGAGTCCGAAATGTCCTAAAAATCTTAAGAATGACCCCTCTTTCATTTTAATTGGCTTTGATTTCAGTTTTATAAACAAGTGTGCCTTTTTGTAATTTCTTTAAAATTAGTTTACTGATTTGTAATTAACTCAAACAAGTCAACCCCTTTTTAATTTCTTTTAAATCAATTTTCAATCTTTGTTGCCAAACAAGTCTTAATAAATTTTAATTTTTAGAATAGGGATAACCCTATTCCTGTCCCAATTAAATTTGGAATTTCAAATCAACTATAACCAAACAATCCTTCAGACCCAATCAACCATGGGTTAGACCCGACCCGGTCCATGACCCAAGACCAAATTCAGTTTGACCGTTGACAACTTCGGTCACCTTCTCCGGCGAGACTCACTAGAAACTAGAAATTTTTAATTTTTCTGCCTTATTTTTCTTGCTCGATTTTCATCCGTTTTTCATTCTAAACATCACGATGCATCATATAACATCATTTTGAACGATTTCTATCTATGAAGGGTGGCCAAACTAGCCCAAACCTCCAAATCCTGACTTTTCGACGAGAGACTTGCAACTCGCGGTCTCTCGATCTCCGGTTATCTTTTTTAGTTCCTTCCCTAACCCCCAAATCTCTCCAAAACCCCCATTTTTCCAAAACCCGAATTCATGTATACACACATATATACATGCATATATATACTCACATATTTACACAAACACAAAACCACACACATGTTCACACCCCAAACTAGATGTTTCAGTGCCTAGGGAGTCATAAGTAAGGTTCCAAAATCCCTACCTCTGTTCGCCATTCAAGAGAGAGAAAGTCTGAGGAAAGAGAAAGCTTGAAGCTCTTCTCCGATGGCTGCCTACTTCTTTTCTTTTCTTTTCCTTCCTCTTATTCTTTTCTTTTTCCTTTCTTTCTTTTCTTCTCTGGTCGGTTTACAGTGTGTGTAACACACACACACAACATACTTACACACACTACTTTACACACACTGTTCCTCTCACAACCTCTCATTCCCTTTTCATGGTTGTCTCATAACCCTTCAACACACCATGCACACACATATACATATCTACTCACACAACACACACTGTCACATATATGTGTATATATATACACACACTTGTATATTCATACAGAATTCGGCACACAAACACATACTCTTTTGTGTGTCCAGGGAGAGAGAGAGAGAGAGAGAGAGAGAGAGAGAGAGAGAGAGAGAGAGAAAGAGAGATCAAAAAATGAGAGGGAAATATCCACCTCACCCACACACAAGTCTCTCTCTACTTTAGATCCTTTATTATCCAATCAATTGGTGCCATGTGTCCAAGTCTAGATATATCCACCAAGTTTCTTGAGGAACTTTGCACACTTACCAATGTGCCACGTGGCCAGTTGGCCAAATGTGAGCGTACATGAGTCCAAACATGAACTGTCTCAAAATTAAACCAAAATTGACACCCTAACTAATATCGATGCCCTGACTCCAAATATGTTGTCCATTTCTCAAAATTCAATCGTTTGAATTCCTATAATTATTTGCAACCCATAAATGACTGTGTAGTCTTGTGACTCACACCAGTCCCGAATAATTTACCAAAGTTTCATTTAGCCCCACAATGTCACACTTATTTTATTAGTCAGTTTCATAGTTATTCTGACACATCATTGATTAATTACGCATTTATCCTTAGTAAATGTTGGTAATTACCAAATTGCTTGTTATGATTTTCTGAATCCTTACATTACCCTAGTCCAAATCACTACTCCACAACAAGGAGATACTACTTGTGTCTTTCCTAATGTTTTTCTATTATCTTACATACCTACTGTTCCATTCTTAGAACCACCCTAGCCCATAGCACTAAGGTATCGTAACAAGTCTTACGATTCTCTATAGCCAATTACTCTTAGCCTACATCTCGGGCACCCATTTACCCAAACAGATATAAAAAATGTGTTCTCGGGATATTGTAATACCCTTAACCCAAATTGTAACCGAGCAAACCATGTAAACCCGAGCCGATAGGGCTTCATGTTATGATATCGAATGAATGGACGGTTTTGGAATCTCAATAGTTTTGAATGTACGGACGCTGCCCGGGCGATGCCAAGCAAGCTAGGAATGAATATTGAAAAAAATAAAAAATAAAAATAAAATACAACTAAAATAAAAATGGAATAAAAATAGAAAAAAATAAAAAAAAAATAAAAGTCAGAATATATATATGGAAAATAGATATATATATATGTGTATATATATATATATATATTAGTAAGTATTATATATATATATATATATATATGAGAGGGGGGTTATATGTAAGTGTATGGAAAAAGGGAGAGGGGTTACAAGAGAAGAAAAGAAACGAAAGGTAAAGAAAAAAAATTGAAACAGAAAGGGAGGAAGAGGAAGGGGGCGCAGAAGGAGAAGAGAACTAAGATGAGAGAAGGAGAAGAGGAAGAGAAAGAAGGAAAGAGGAAGCAGGAGAGAGGGCTCAGAAGGTAAAACTCAAATTTTTGTTTTCTGTATTTTTTCTCTGGCTTTTATGTAGAGTTGCTCAAAGCTTGTTTTTGATCATAGAATGTTGTTCTAGGAAAAAAAAAACATGAATTTAGGAAGAAACTGCGAAGAAAACGGTTGAGAAATGGGAAGAAATATCATGCATGATCAGAAAACTTGAATGTGGAGTTTTTGAGTTGTTTTGATCAATTTTAGATGCTTAAAATCATGTTAAAATGCGTTGAATATACGTTAGAATAAATTAGAAATGAAAAGAAGCAAAAAAACGCAAGAAAAAAAAAAGAAAAAAAAATTCTGGAAATTTTTCGGCCACCGGCAGCCGAAGAAGGTGACCGGAGGGCCACTAGGAAAATTATGGGTGACGAGCCACTGTTGGTCGGGTCAACGGGTTGGGTCGGGTTGAAACCCAACCCACCGCACTGCCCAATAAGCCACTGTTTAGGTTTTAAAAAGTTTAAAACTTGGATTTGGAGTGTTTGGGAACTGGGATAGGAAATTGGGCTAATTTACTATTTGAGAATAGGGATAGTCAATCCTCATTTAGCCACTGTTTGGCTTAAAACCTTAAATAAAAAAATGCGCAAGGGCTACTACCCCTGCGACTTGAACTCAAGACCTAAGGGTTTGGCCATGAGCATGGACCACTGTGCCACTAAGGCACATGTGATCTTATTTCTCTTAAATAATATATAACATCATTTTATTAATTTGATTAAATTAAATTAGTATTTAGTTCATTATTAAATTAAATTTCAGGTATCCTAAATTAAGTAAGTGAATAGTAAAAATTTACTATTTTGGACCTTCTGGATCCAATGGTGAGATCCGTTATATGAGACAGGGTCCCAAAAAATAAAATACCCGTAGAAATGCCAAAAATGACCAAAATGCCCTTGAGTCAAATGTGAGTCAAACGGACTCCGATTGAACTAGGTAAATAGTGAATTTTTATTATTTCAAACCTTATGGACTCAACGGTGAAGTCCAATTTATGAAAATAGGTCCCGAAAAATAGAGACATGTAAAATGACCATTTTGTCCTTTTAGTAAAGTAGTTCAAATTAGGAAATCGT
Organism: Nyssa sinensis; assembly: GCA_008638375.1. Lineage (NCBI taxonomy): Eukaryota > Viridiplantae > Streptophyta > Magnoliopsida > Cornales > Nyssaceae > Nyssa > Nyssa sinensis. The sequence continues at coordinate 22,711,379 of CM018050.1, forward strand.
GAAAAGCCTAAACTGATTTTCTTCGACATTTCAAACTCAATGGTAGAGTCTAAATTAGTAAAAGAGATACTTAGAGTAACGAAGTACACAATTTGATAAATGACATTAGAATTGAGACATGTTTATTGATGTATAGGCAAGTCAAAGAGAAATGAGAAAATTTCGGAGTACTAAAGTAGATCCTACGGATTTAAAGTAAGTAAACTCATATCTCTTACACGTGGTCTTCCAAGCCACATTCCTTCTATTACTGCCAAATTTTGTACTCATGTACGTACCCACTTGTTATTGTTCCATAATCGATATTGTCCTATCTTGTGGATGCTTATTGACTGCTATATCATGATTGTTATGTTGTACTGTACCTTGAAAGGCCTATTGTTATATGTCCATTGCGTGATATTCCATTATGCACTTCTTATGGAATCACAATAGAATCATGATTTGTTATGAATGTCGGAATTGTACTCAGTCACAATATCCATCTGATGTTATCTGATTGATAGGACCTACGGGTCGAGTCCGTGAACAGGACATATGATGGCGTTTTTACGCATTGAGTTTTGAGGACATTTTATATGCATTCATGTTAAGGGGGGTATGCCGAGTCCCCAAAGACCGAGGATCTGCCAAACCATGAACATAGTAAATGCATCAATTATATTTGACTGTTATGTTGACGTTTATTGGATTCATAAGATGTTGTCATTTTCCTATGAATAATTCTATGTTGATAGTTCCCTCATTTATTGGACTTGACTGTGACTGATTTATTGTGACAATATTTATATGTTAACTGTTATTATTGAGCTTTCTCATGGTCATGCTATACTATTACTCAACTTGCTTATTGTGACTTATTGTTCATTGACCATTGTAGGCATTTTACTGTTAACTGCAACTGTTTTCATGATTGGATATCATGTTCACCATATGAGTTCATTTTTCCTATGTTAACCCTAGCCTGTGTCGGAGATGGGCTTTTATGTACTAAGCTTTATTAACTCACACCGCTTACTCATTTTTCAGGTGAGAATGATGCAGGATCCCAATAGGCATCCATGAGCATAAGGGGACAATTGAGGAGTATGATAGAAGTGAATGTAGTCTCTCCCTATGTACTCACCACCTAAAGAGTGGTTTATGTTCAGTTTATGTCGGTTTACATTTTTCAGTTGTTAAACACTATTTTGTATTAAAACTTTCACAAATTTAATGTTAAGTTTACATTATATATTGTTATCATTGATACAAAGAATGAAAAAAGTAGGGACAGCCCTTGGGTCGGCCCCGTGACACGAGATCCGTATAAGGTGGGTTTCGGGTCGTGACAGGTATCAAAAACCCTAAGGAAGTCCTATCGTATTATTTTTAAGTCATTTGACGGTCTTTTAAATCCATAAGGGCATTTTTATAATTTACTAGACAAGTTTTGCTTCTACCAAGACGTCGTCTCTCAAAATTGGACAAGTTATACGTCTATCGAGATAGTCGTCTATCAAAATCGACCTTGGAATCAGATCCATAAGGTCCAACAATCCTAAAGATGTCCTCTTTATATTTTATCAATACTTCTAGGCATCTGTTCCATATCTAGGGGCATTTTAGTAATTTCACATTTTCATGTGGGACTTACCTCAGAGTCCCTATTTCATTATTTTAATATCATATTTGAGTCTCTAGCGTCCAAAAACATTGAAAACACTGCTTCTAGATCTTAATTCGGCTTTCAATTGCTTAATATAAGTCTAGGGGTATAGTCATCATTTTCTCACTTTATGTGGGACCATCACCGGGCCCTAATCTGATCATATATTTGAGTCTCGGTCATCCAACAACCTTGGAATAACTCCTTCTGAAATTTTAATTAGCCTTTAAGTTTCTTAAACTATCATTAGGGTTATTTTTATAATTTTTCATATTCATGTGGAACCACCCTAGGTCCCCGAATATCCAAACTGACTCCGCCATTGAGTCCGGAATGCCCAAAAACCTTAAGAATGACCCCTTCTTCATTTTTAACGCATTTAAATTTCAAATTATTTGAGAAATGGCAGTTTGGTAATTTCATGATTTTCTAAAAATTCATTTTTTTGAAACTACTCAAACAAATAGCCCCTAAGGCCTGTTAGCCCAATTAGGCCAAACCCAAACCCCTTTGACCAAGGCCTGACCCAGTTGACCATTGACTAGGCGTTGACCAGACGCGATCCGTCAACCCCTTGACCTGGTCGCCGGCGCCAATCACCCTCTCCAACGCCGGTACACCAGAATTATGCCATTTTTGCTCTTCTTGCTTCATTTTTCATCCTAAGGTTTTCTATACATGATTTAGTTAGAGATATCACCGATTTGAGGGATTAAACAACCCCATAATCTGGGAAATCCCAAAATTGAGTTTTTCTGATGATCGAGAAACATTGACCATCTCCTTCCCTTCCGGCATTTGTTTTTCACCGTTTTCGATCTAGATGTTTCCCCCAACCTTCCTATGGTGTTTTAGAACCCATCTAATGGATCGAAGTGACCTAGAACACCCAAGAACCGAACTACCCGCTTGCATTCTAGATTTTCGGTGAAGTAGTTTTTCAACTAGTTCTTCACTGTTTTGTCCTCCAATTCAGTTCTTTTTCCTTCCATTCAATTCTATTTTATGCCTAAGAGTGAGTGGTATCAAGTTTGGGCTCATTTTTCTACCAATCCTACCAATCTTATAAACCTAGATGGGTTTCTTTCTCTGTTCCTAGCTGCACACAGTCACACACACATATACACGCACACACAGTAGATAAAGGTGGAGGAAAAGACCTAGGAAAGCTTATAAAATTCCCTACCTCTTATTCGAGCTTCCATGGTTAGAGAGAGAAAGTAGAGAAAGAGAGCCTCCAAGCTCTTTAATGGCCACCCTTTGCGGTTCTAGTCCCCTTCTTTCCTTCTTTTCTTTTCATACAAACACCCACACTATTTTACACACAGTCACACACACAGTTCTTCACACACTCACACTTACACACACCACTCTCACACACTCACAGTCACTCTTTCTCTCTCAACTGCACACAATACACACATACTTAACTCCTATGTGCTACCATGGTAAAGAAGAAATGAGAAAGAGGGAAGAGAGAGAGAGAGAGAGAGAGAGAGAGAGAGAGTCTGATAAGGAGAGAGGATTGCATAGCAGAGAGGGGAAAGAATTCAAAAATGCTCGAGAAGGGAGGAGAGAGAAAGAAAAAGTGATGGAAGTGATGTGTCCCATCACTCCATCCATGTCTCCTTACCATGCACCCTCACACACACTAGCACTTCTCCTTCCACCACCATAATGTTGACACATGTCCCTCAAAAATATCTTGTTAGCTTCTCATGGCAGCTTTGCACAATACTCAAAGTGCCACGTGGCCAGTTGACCAACTACATGCGCACACGTGCCAGAATTGAAACTGTCTCAGAATTGAACCAAACATGGTACACTAGCTAATTTCAACTCTCTGGTTACAAATATGTAGTCTGTTCTCAAAATTTTATCGTTTGAATTTTCATATTTATTTGTGTCCTATAAATGACTGTGTAGCTCCGAGGCTCACATCAGTCTTGAATAAATCACTAAAATCTATTTTTGACCTCATTGTGTCATATTGATAACTTATCGACTCATTTTATAATTTATTTGACTCATCTTTGATTTATCTTCGACCTGTCCTTAGCCTATGCTGACAATTTATCGAATTGTAAAATATCAAATATACCCTTAAATGTCTGTGTTAAAAATTAAAGATGTTTATAATAAAATGAATTTAATTGTCGAATAATTAGTACATTTTCTTTTTTCTCCTAATAACTATTCAAATAAGAAATAGTTATTTTATTTTCATTTCTCTCCTAAATATTTAAACAAGTTATAAACTAAGATTTTTTTTGTCTTTTCTTTACTTTTCTCTTCTGTTTTAAGTTATCCTTTCTTTTTTTTCCTCTCCAAAACTTCTGAACAAAGTGACGCTTTAAGTGTTTTAAACTCCAAAAACACAATGTGTGAAATACTCCATACACAAGATCTCCAAAACTCCATCTGGAGCGATCTCGATCTCTCTTTCTATCTCCAAATGATCTCCACCTCTCTCTTTCTCACAGCCATCACCAGTAACTCTCTCTCTCTCTCTCTCTCTCTCTCTCTCTCTCTCTCTCTCTCTCTCTCTCTCTCTCTCTCTCCCATTTTATGGATTTAGTCATTAAAGAAAATAAGAAAGAAACAAAAAAAAATAAAAATTAGGGAAATATATTTTGGATTAAAGAATTTATTTTATATATTTTTTTAGTATTTTTAGTATTTTCTTCAAAATATATTTTGATGGTTATTGTACTCTAATCAGTAATATTTTTTAACAGTATTAAAATGAAAGTTAATAATTGAATCTTTTTGTAGTAAAAAGGTCTTATTTAGATCTTTTAGAAAGGAAAAATTTATCATAGACATTTTGGATTGAAAAATTTATTTCAGAGACTGTTTAATATTTTTCCCAAAAATTTTTTTGGGTTACTTAGAAAAATTAAGAGAGAATTTTCATTTTTAGCCCTTGTCGCTTGAAAAATCTTTTTGTTACAAGACCTGGTTCCAACTTTATTTGCACAGCAGAAATGCCATTCACAGCAACAAAGTGCCCATTTATCACTAATCTAGGCTCTAGCACACACATATACATATACAAACCTGAGCATAATACAATATGTTTATTTACTTGCCAATATCCATTTGTTCATCTTTTACATGCTTCATTTTCTCTTGGCAAACACTTTAATTTTAATAATGAATCATTCTAAACCTATGGTTAAACCTTCTTACTTCATTTTGCTTCTTCATTTTTGATATTGACAGTCAGTTTCTATTTAAGTCCAAATCCAAGTTCACATTGATTGAAGTGAACATAGAGACCGATGCCAAGAACACAAAGTACATATGTTTTGAGTATTTTGATTAACATTATAGGTTTTTTTTTAGTTTCCAAAAAGAGTAATGAAATTCTTACCATAAAATTATACAAAATTTTATTATCCGTTGACGTGATTATTCCGGTACTAGTCAATTAAGCCTCTTCACATATGCGAGTACTAATCAATTAAGTATCTTAAACTCACCTAACATGACTAGCACTAAGAGGATTCACTAGCACCAACCTACTGAATTCACATAAAACTTTTAAGTAAAATGTTAAGGTAAGAATAATTTTACTCTTCCAAAAAAGGCTGTCATAGCATCAATAAATATTTGGTTGCCCAAAAAATGTTTTACAAAAATGACACAAATTTCATTAACCTAAAAGTCATTTCCTTTGTGCCCATTTGGTATTGCTGAACTTAACGAAGAATCGACTCCAAGTTAATTGATTAACAAAGAATTGATTAATATAAAGTTAGTTTGATGTTTGAATTACTATATGTAAAAACTAATTATGATGACAAAAGTGTTGGTTGTTTGGTAAAAATTGTTTAGAAATAATTCTTAACTACGAAATGTCAAAGTTGTCCTTCAATTATATTAAAGATGATTTTTGTGTGATTGAATACATGTGTTTTAAATAAAATTTTAAAATAAAAATTAATGAATTAATAAATTATACAACCAATTTAATATAAAATAATGTTAAATATAAATTAATATTTTATAAATGATATAATTAAATGAACTTATTTTTACTATATTCTATTTATATAATTAATGCAATTGTTATTTAATTTTTGTTAAAACTGATTATGATGACAAAAGTGATTAATTGGTTGTTTGGTAAAAATTGTTCAGAAGTAATTCTTAACTACAAAATATCATATTTGTCCTTCAATTATATTAAAGATGATTTTTGTGTTATTGGACTACATGTGTTTTAAAATAAAATTTAAAAATAAATATTAATGAATTAATAAATTATACAACTAATTTAATATAAACTAATGTTAAATATAAATTAAATATTTTATAATATTTTATAAATGCTATAATTAAATGAACTTATTTTTACTATATTCTATTTATATAATTAATGCAATTGTGATTTAATTTTTGTTCCATGTGTTTCCATAATTATATAAATATTATATATAGATAGACATACTATAAACTATAAAGATTTAAAATAAACAAATTATAATATGACTTCCAGTTTCTTCCTATGCATCTACATGTTAATTTTAATTTTTGCTATAATAGAATAAAAATGCGACTTTTGCCCGTAAAGTAATTAATATAAAGTTAGTTTGGTGTTTGAATTAATATATGTTAAAACTGATTATGATAACAAAAATGATTAATTGAATGTTTGGTAAAAATTGTTCAGAAGTAATTAATAAATGTCATATTTGTCCTTCAATTATATTAAAGATGATTCTTGTGTGATTGGCTACATGTGTTTTAAATAAAAATTTAAAAGTAAATATTAATGAATTAAGAAATTATACAACTAAGTTAATATAAATGACATGAATTAAATCAACTTATTTTTACTATATTCTATTTATATAATTAATGCAATTGTGATTTAGTTTTTGTTCCGTGTGTTTCCTATAATGATATAAATATTATATATAGATAGACATACTATAAACTATAAAGGTTTATAATAAATATTCTGTATGCATCTACATGTTAATTTTAATTTTTGTTATAATAGAATAAAAATGCGACTTTTGCCCATGAACAATTGATTCTTTTATTTCAAAAGTATATATGTCCGTGCATGGCATAGATCTGTTTTAAATTACAGGTTCATTTTGTTTAAATTATATCACGATACAAAAACAGGAACGAAGTTCTTAAAAGCTACCTTTTTAAGCTTAACCTAATCTTTTGTTTTGACAAAAAAATTATAGCTTGCTACTGATCGTTTAGACTCATCTAAACAACTCAATAATTCAACTTAATTTAAAATCACGTTGATAGACCGTGTATTTGAACTTCAAATGGGAGGCCAAACGGACTCTTGGAAGCTACCTTTTTTAGCTTAACCCAATCTTCCGTTTTGACAAAAAATCATGGACTTACAACTGATCGTTTAAACTCATCCAAACAACCCAATAATTCAACTTAATTTAAAATCACTGATGATAGACCTGTGAATTTGAACTTCAAACGGGAGACCAAACGGACTTCTTATAGACACTCAAAACCTCACACACCAAAACAATATACATGTTATATAAATATATAGACATGCATATACATTGTGTGTGTATATATATATATATAGTATATATATATATATATATATATATATATTGGACTGTAGTACCCATGTGGGATAATTTGTTATGAGTGACATCATATCCTAGCAACCTCACGTGCCTAGGAACTAATATAAATAGCTCACTCACATCACTGTGGACACCATGACTATCACAATCTCTTTGTGACTAGTACAACCTTTGCTTCTCTAAGCAAATCCTAAAAACAGAAAGTGCATAGAACAATGGTTGAGGTGCATCGCCTCCTTGATGCAATCAACCAACACTCTAGATTTATATCAATTATAAACAACATTCAAACCTCACACACCAAAATAATATATATGTATATATGTATGGGCATGTATTACACCTACAAACATGTACAACATTTAAGTTGTGCATAAGTTATTAATGTGTTTGCTAAAGAAATCTTGAGTCAATAAGAATGCCTATATCCACATCCAACATTTAAGTTATTAATGTGTTTGCTTAATTCCATTCCAAAGCTTCAACCATGTCCCAAAAAATAAAAATGTAAATGAATTTTCATCTCAACATTTTATACACATCTAGGGAAAAGGTCATGCTTGAGAAAAATGAGTTTTGCAGGAAATCTCCGTGAGAAGCTATAGAGATCACAACGAGAAAAATCAAAGTACCATTAGAGCCAATTGTGGTGTGTGTGAGTGTCAACCATAGATGCTATTTACAAAATTCAAGAGCATCCTAACATTTACAAGTTCTCATATACACTTTGAAAGATGATACAAAGGACTTATCCATTCATCGGACCCATGGCAGCATCAAGTCTCTACAGTTGGACTAATATATAAAAGTTTCATAAGGCATAATTGTTGCTTTCAAACTAATGTTCCAAATTAGGAGATCTGGGAAATGTAACTCCAGTTAAAATTAGCTCATTTGTTAAAATAAAAATGTAAATGAATTTTCATCTCAACATTTTATACACATCCAGGGATAAGGCCATGGTTGAGAAAAATGAATTTTGCAGGCAATCTCCATGAGATGCTATGGAGGTCACAACCAGAAAAATCAAAGAGCCTTTGAGCCAATTGTGGTGTGTGTGTGTGTGTCAACCATAGATGCTATTTACAAAACTCAAGAGCATCCTAACATTTACAAGTTCTCATATACACTTTGAAAGATGATACAAAGGACTAACCCATTCGTCGGACCCATGGCAGCATCAAGTCTGTACAGTTGGACTAATATATAAAAGTTTCATAAGGCATAATTGTTGCTTTCAAATTAATGTTCCAAATTGGGAAATATAGGAAATGTAACTCCAGTTAAAATTAGCTCATTTGTTAGAAATTTCATTCCAAATCTAATACCCAGAAATGTGTGGTATGCAAATCAACTACAATTTAATTATGAATGGTAAAACTTGTTACAACCAATGATGAGGCTAATAAAAACTCTGCCTAGACAGGATGCAACTAGATTAGTGGAAACCCAATTACAATAACAAACTTCTGTTCGAAAAATAGTATAATAGATGCCGAAAAAACAGAATACAGAGAAGAATGAACTCATTAATTTAGCTGAGGTGTGTGCAAGACACTGTTCTTAAGAGTAGTTTTCGCCCCTCTGAGATTGTATCTCAAGTGCAGAAGGTTTTAGCGATCTACCCTACAAGATTCAACAACTTCGTCTCCACTTATGTGCACACGTACAGTGAAGGTCTCAAGAACAGCCTCATGTAATAGTGGTCTTTGAAGAACAATTGGAATGAATTGAAGATCAATTGGAATGAACCGAAAACAATGGGAATTAACCAAAGAACAACCTCATAACCCTCCTATATAAGTATAATAGTTCCGCATTTATTATTGTGTAATGCTAGTAGGATTAGGATTTCATAGTTTATTTCCTTTATTAATACTTTCTATGTACAACCTCATAACCCTCCTATATAAAGAGCTCTTTTGTTTAGTTTCAGATCAATTCAATCTAATACAGTCCTTTGGGTTTTCCCTTCTCTTTCTTCTCTATTTCTTGTCTTTCTTATGTTATTCCACTAAATCTAACATGGTATCAGAGCCATCTTGATCAGTGGCCTCCACCATCCACCGTGGCTCGCACATCACCACCCTTATCATCCAAGATTACTCAGCCACGTCATCAGTCATGCATCGTGGAACAATTGGAGTTGTTGCGGCATCATCATCAAGAAGTCAGAATAACCGTCACAGTAGCAACACAGTGCTAACCCACTTTCTTACTGCCACCTCGGGGTTATCCATTGTCACCGATCATCAAGTCACAATAATCGTCACAAACCTATTCGCTAAGAAGCACGGATACGGACACGGGACACGAATACGACACGACACGGACACGCAGACACATTATTTCTCAAAAAAGTAGGACACGGACACGTTAGGGACACGTTAAATATATATAAATCTTTTATATTTTTTATATGACCATATTTTAAAAACTGAATGTTATTTTAATCAAACTTGGCATAAAAACACAGAAATTTAAAAAATATTATTAAGATATTAAAATAACAAAGTCATTAAATAAAAATTAAAGAATTTCTTCATTTAATCATCAACATCCATGATTCAAGTGTCAGGACACGTGTCCGGGAAGTGTCCGAGAGTGTCGGTGTCCGACACGTGTCCGACACGGACACGTGAGCCAAAATAGAGTGTCCGTACTTCTTAGCCTATTCGTCACCTGTTGCAGACCCATCAATTTTGTTCTCAGCCTTGTCCTTCATCTCCCGAGCCTTGCTAGCCAGCTTCATGCACACTTGGTCAAGCTGGTTGGCACCAGGTGGTTGTCTCCCGGTCACGTACCTGTAAATCCATGACAACACCATCACCGTAGGTACAAGAACACTGTTACTGAGTAGAAGGAACACTGTTATGGCTGCAGGTACAAGAACCGGACAGAATCAATCACATGGTACTCCTCACAAAGACTGAATCAACATCACAGCGATTAACTCAATCATATACTTCATTCGCCGAACTGAATCAATCACATGGTAATCAAGTTTCATGTGATTGTTCATTCCATCAGAGCACAGCCACGATAGCCCCACTATAGAAGAAATCAAGTTTCATGCTCATCACCACCATCCTCATTACCTTTAGTCGCTGCCACCACTGAATCGTATTCAGCCTTGTCCTTCATCTCCCGAGCCTTGCTAGCCAGCTTCATGCGCACTTGGTCAAGCTAGGTTCGCACCAGGTGGTTGTCTCCAGGTCACGTACCTGTAAATCCATGACAACACCATCACCGTAGGTACAAGAACACTGTTACTGAGCAGAAGGAACACTGTTATGGCTGCAGGTACAAGAACCGGACTGAATCAATCACATGGTAATCCTCACAGCGACTGAATCAACATCACAGCGACTAAATCAATCATATACTTCATTCGCCGTACTGCATCAATCATGTGGTAATCAAGTTTCATGTGATTGTTCATTCCATCAGAGCACAGCCACGGTAGCCCCATTATAGACGAAATCAAGTTTCATGCTCGTCACCACCATCCTCATTACCTTTAGTCGCTGCCACCACTGATCGTATTCAAAGCCCAATCCGTATTCTTCCTAGTGTTAGTCTTCAGTCGGTCATAGAGTCCGTGAAGCCGTGCATCAAGTTCCCTATCTTCCCCATGAGATTTTTGCTTCCACCCAAGCCGCCTTAAAGCCCCAGCCAAAACTGCCACCCCAAAAACTACGACCATGATTTTTCCCCTTCCAAAACTTTAGATAGTCTTGATAACCCATCTGACCATAGTCGCTGCACCAATCTCCACGTCACTGTTCATCATTGATTAAAAAAAAAAGAAATCATAGTTGTGACCCAGTTCTCTCAGTGTTAGCAGTAGCACCATCACAATCGCGATCGTCTTCCTCAGTCATCGCAAAGCCTCCAGCAACATCCATCTTTGTTCATACTCCCCCAGAGTCACAGATCGTCAAGAAGCCACAGTAACTCTAAAAGACCATTGTTCGTCCTCATCAAAATAGTCTTACCATCGGTTACACCCATCAGCGCCTCTGTTCAGATCGCTGGCCTGTCGCAAACATCCCGATCATAGCCAAGGTTTGAATTCATCACCCTCATAGATTCAACCATCGTCAAAGAAAATTCACTGTCCACAACATCTTCATCATCTCCATCACCAATCCTTCATCTATTGTCATCCAACATCACCATTAAACACCATCGCCCAATCAAACGTTGTTCAGTCACAAACTGAAGGTCATCAGATTGCAACACACTCACTCACTCACTTACTGTTGCACTACCGAAATCTTCTCATCATCGTGCAAAATCCTCCAGTCATGTCGTCATCTTCTCCACTCTCACCATCACACCCGCAACAACTTATCTCAGCCCCGTACCTTCGCCACATCTGCCAATCAATGGTGCAACATCTCTGTTCATCATCACAAAATCTCCATCAAGCCCCGTCATCACCATTGACTCTTTCAATACAGCCTACCACCAGATTGGTCGTCACCACCCAAATCACAATAAGCCATTGTTCACTATTACCAGCCACTATTGTAACATTCACCCAACAAGTGAACTACCAAAGTCACGGAGAAGCTCTCACGTCTCTTCTTCACTTCCGCGTCTTCAACATTCGATCAACCATCCAGCTCAGTTGTGACCATGTCACTGCTCCTCACCATCACTCAACGTTCGTCGCCTAGCCGCTTCTCACTTGTGTCCATCTCTGTCATGTGTTACGCCACCACCAGATTGGTCGTCACCACCCAAATCACAATAAGCCATTGTTCACTATTACCAGCCACTATTGTAACATTCACCCAACAAGTGAACTACCAAAGTCACGGAGAAGCTCTCACGTCTCTTCTTCACTTCCGCGTCTTCAACATTCGATCAACCATCCAGCTCAGTTGTGACCATGTCACTGCTCCTCACCATCACTCAACGTTCGTCGCCTAGCCGCTTCTCACTTGTGTCCATCTCTGTCATGTGTTACGCCACATGTCCAATATCTTCAGCTATGTGTTACGCCACGTAAGCTCTCACACTTGTTACGTGTTATGCCATGTAAGCTCTTGCACGTGTCTCGTCACGTGTTCAACCTATGTTTCCTGCCCCACAACTACGTGTTCCGTCACGTGGTCACTGCTCCTCACCATCACTCAATGTTCGTCGCCTAGCCGCTTCTCACTTGTGTCCAGCTCTGTCATGTGTTACGCCACATGTCCAGTATATTCAGCTACGTGTTACGCCACGTAAGCTCTCACACTTGTTACGTGTTATGCCACGTAAGCTCTTGCAGGTGTCTCGTCACGTGTTCAACTAGTGTTTCCCGCCCCACCAACTACGTGTTCCGTCACGTGGTCAGCTCAATTAGAATCGGGCCCACACTTCCATGCGTCGCCATCAGAATCGGCTATGCACACCATCATTTGCGCTTCCATGCGCCGCCTTCAGTTCCAGCTCCGTGCTTCCAACTACGTGTTCCATCACGTGGTCAGCTCAATTAGAATCGGGTCCACACTTCCATGCGTCGTCATTAACTCTCTTGAGCTTCCACCCCCACAACCATGTCAACATGGATAACATCTCCATTTCAAACCACAACGCCAACAAGTCAACTGTCCACTTTTCGAGATTTTTGTTTGCAAACCCAAGTTAGTCTACCTCCCACCATGAGTTTTAGGGGGGTGTTAGAAGTATAATAGTTCCACATATATATTATTGTGTAATGCTAGTAGGATTATGATTTCATAGTTTATTTCTTTTATTAATACTTTCTATGTACAACCTCATAACCTTCCTATATAATGAACTCTCTTATTTAGTTTCAAATCAATTCAGTCTAATACAATATAGTCCTTTGGGTTTTCCCTTTCTCTCTCTTCTCTCTTTCTTCTATATTTCTTGTCTCTTTTATGTTATTTCACCAAGTCTAACAAGAACGAAACCAAATAACCAAAACAATTGGAACAATGCTAACTAATATCACTCGCAGAAACTGTTTTGAATGTATTAAAAACTGTAGACTCTATGTTTAGAATGGTTTAGAAGTTCTGTATTTATGGAGAGGTAGAAACAAAATCGAATCCCTTGATTCGAACAATTACATCCCACTAATATCGTGGTTAACAGTGGGAAAATTCTAACCAATTAGTTAACTCACTCAACCAAGCCCACGTTAGTGATTAGTAGAATTGACTAATTCTAGACTTAGATAAATAAATAAATAAATAAAAGAAAAAAATAATATTAATTTAAGAAATATGGAACACAAAATTTACACAACAAGATGAGATTTGTCTTTGAAATACTCACAACCAAAGCTACAACAATCCCCCACATATTTCAAAGGCAAATTTAGAATGAATAAGAAAATGAGTATTCATTCCTTTGTATGAATCATCGTACATCACCCACATCACACTTAGCTAGTAAGGTTGTTCAACGCGGGTTGGCACATTTTGGCCATGTGCCATACCTAAATTTTTATGAAGGCTCTATAGAGCTTGCCTAAGCGAGAGCGGCCCCACTTTCACACTTATACAAGTGAATCCATCAAATGTACACTGTAATTAAACACACCCATATAAGGGTTATGACATTCATTAAGAGCTATTGTTCAACCTCACACATTGTAATCTCTTACACTATCTACGCCATAGGGAGAACTTCTCAAAATATATAAAATTTGATAGTGCATCAACAGGCCACCTAGTGACTTGTTATTACCCATATGAACCTACTTCATGGGAGGAAGAGGATTCCACTTTCACACTCATATAGGTGAATCCATCAAACGTGTACTACAATTAAACACACCACCAATATAAGGGTTATGACATTCATTAAGAGCTATTGCTCAACCTCACACATTGCAATCTCTTATACTATGTACACTATAGCGGGGACTTCTTAAAATATATAAAATTTGATAGTGCATCAACAGGCCACCTAATGACTTGTTATTACCCATATGAACCTACTTCATGGGATCTCCATTCATCATACATCACCAAAATCACCCTTAGCTAGTAAGGTTGTTCAACGCGGGTTGGCACGTTTTGGCCATGTGCCATACTTGAATTTTCATGAGCGCTCTAGAGACTCATAGGAAGCAGTTCCACTTTCATACTCATATAGGTGAATCCATCAAATGTGTACTTCAATTAAACGCACCACCAATATAAGGGCTATGACATTCATTAAGAGCTATTGTTCAACCTCACACATTGCAATCTCTTACATTATCTACACCATAAGGAGGACTTCTCAAAATATATAAAATTTGATAGTGCATCAACAGGCCACCTAGTGGCTTGTTATTACCCATATGAACCTACTTCATGGGATCTCCATTCATGTAAGTTGGGTTACCATCACTATTGACCCTTGTTATAGGCACAAGTCTCATCCCCCTCAATGTATTTTGTCAGAGGATTAACCAAGATCTACTATGACCTCATAGAATTTTAGAATAACACCAAAGTCTCAAACAATAATTGTTTCACAATATTATGTCATAAGTGGGATCTCCATTCATGTAGGTTGGGTTACCTCCACTATTGACCCTTGTTATAGGCATAAGTCTCACCCCGATGTATTTTGTCAAGATTGGCCAAGATCTACTCTGACTCATAGAATTTTAGAATAACACCCAAGTCTCAAACAACAATTGTTTCACAATATTATGTCATAATCATATTTGCCTAATTTTTCACCATTTTGCTTTAACTTTTATGTCATAAGTGGGATCTCCATTCATGTAGGTTAGGTTACCATCACTATTGACCCTTGTTATAGGCATAAGTCTCATCCTCCTCAATGTATTTTGTCAGAGGATTGGCCAAGATCTACTCTGACTCATAGAATTTTAGAATAACACCCAAGTCTCAAACAACAATTGTTTCACATAATAAGCATATTTGCCCAATTTTTTACCATTTTGCTTTAACTTTTTCAGCCTAGCAATCATAACACAAACACAATTAAAACTAGTCTCTTCCATATAAGGATATCACGTTAATAGCTTTTTAAGCCATTTTAGCCTCAAATCATGCCTTCTCATAATCATAGTGATTTAATTTTCTTAATTTTCTCCCAAGTATCACATAGTTTTATTGACTATCTAAAATATACTCACAATTTAAACATATGACCACAATTGTATTATTTATAAATTTGCATTTATCTACCTCAATGACCGAAGAAAACAAATGAGAAATATTTTCTTGTCACATATTTAAGAGTTCTACTTTACAATTTCATATTTATGCTCTTTTCTCAAGTATACATAAACAGATAATTTCTTCTAATTCACTAATTAAAATTATTAAAATTTTAATATAAGAAATTTCAATATAGCATGATATCAAGGAAACTATATTTTTCCTTTGTTTGTGGCCTTTAGCTATTAACCTCACATTATATTTATTTGTTAGATCATTGTGAATGGATTCACAATGATCTAACTAATATCTTATCTTAAACATGAAATATATTACTAAGCGATAAGATTTTTCAAAAAATTAATTTGAGAAGATTTGCCAATGATTGGTCAGGCCTTAATCACCCACATATATATATATATATATATATATCTTCCCCTCCTCCCACAAGAGTGTAAGGGGATAAAGCATATCTATTTTCATTAATGTGATTGGCAGTCCAATGTCTACCACCCAATCCTCTGCATTAGTTATCAGAAATGACTACAACAATAACATCCACCTCAACCAAATTGATATCAGTAGAGTTGTCATTTTTCTTCTTGTGTCCATATTTCTCACAAAGAGTTTCCTTAAATTTGGGTTGAAAATTACCCCCCCCCCCCCCCCCCCCCCCACTTTCAAGTATTTTAAAGTGCATAACTCTTCCACAATTCATATAATCTTCCTTTAACTTCTTCATGAATTATACCAATTTCATATGGTATTTTATTTTATATGTAACAAGTGAATGAGAGGTCTTCACCCCACAAGTTAAGGGGTAAATCACAATAAAATTGTTAAGACATTATTTAATATCTCCAGCTATCCTTCGCAAGATTCAATACTTTGAAACTCAAAGAAATTTAATTTTTTCCAAATAATTTCTATCAACATAATTATTCAATATGTAAGTCACAAGTGAATGAGAGGTCTTCACCCCACAAGTTAAGGGGTAAGTCACAATAAAATTGTTAAGACATTATTTAATATCTCCAGCTATCCTTCGCAAGATTCAATACTTTGAAACTCAAAGAAATTTAATTTTTTCCAAATAATTTCTATCAACATAATTATTCAATAATATTATTATTTCAACAATTATTTATAGTAGAATTAGAGATACTATTCACTCGCCTATTTGGTTTCAACAGCCCAATATTATGTGGCACTAAAGAAACAAAACCAATGAGTTGATAAAAACTCAATAAATTATTTCCAATCTTTCCTTATATTTTGTTTTATTATACTTTACTTTCTCACCATCATCCATTATTATTTTATTTTCATTTTCTCTCTGCTCAATATTCACCCAACCACAAATTAACAACAAAACATATAAATACATGTAACAACAAAGCATATAAATACATGTAATAGAGCAATACCCGGGTTACCAATAGATGCCGAAAAAATAGAATACAAGAGACGGATGAACTTATCAATTTAGTTGAGGCGTGTGTAAGACACTGTCCTCAACAATAGTTTCCACCCTTGTGAGATTGTATCTCGATGCAGAAGGTATCAACGATCTACCCTACAGGATTCAACAGCTTCGTCTCCTACACGAGTAGAGTGAAGCTCTCAAGAACAACATTTGCTTTTGAAGAACAATTGAGATGAACCTAAGAACAATTAAAACTAATTAAAGATCAATTCGAATGAACCGAAAACAATAGGAATTAACCGAAGAACAATTGGAACCAATTAGAGATCAATGGGAACAATTGGAACACCAAATAACCAAACCAATTGGAACAATGTGCTAATATCACTCGCAGAAACTGTTTTGAATGTATCAAAAATTCTGAACTCTATTTTTAGAATGGTTTACAAGTTCTGTATTTATAGAGGTAGAAACATAATTGAATCCCTTGATTCGCACAATTACATCCTACTAATATCGTGATTAACAATGATTAACAGAATTGACTAATTCTGGACTTAAATAAATAAATAAATAAAAGGGAAAAACAATATTAATATAAGAAATATGGAACACAAAATTTACACACCAGGATGAGATTTGTCTTTGAAATCCACAATCAAAGCTACAAATACGACATATTCATCATTGCAAACTCGACAAGAAAATAAAATAATCACACTCAAAAACCCGGATACAATAACATTAGTGGAAAACTCAAAAATCAGTTAAGAGTTTACATGAAAACTTGATCGTTTGGCCCAGTAAGCATGACCTACCATTTTAAAAGTTCAGCGTTTTTAAAAATATATGAAGCAATACAGAAAAGCAAAGAGTTGTCAATAAGCAAAGTCCTAGAACAAACTTATAAAAACTGGCTTTTTGTTCTTTGCATTTTTCTTAATGGTTAGGGGATACATGACATTTTAGCCTTGAAATTGAACATAATAGTTCTAATATTTGGTGGAGGCTTAACTTTTTCTGCATAAAAGTTTTGGTAAATTTCCTAATATAGAGCTACAAGATACAGTAATTATAGTAGCATGAGGCAAAGACTGAAAAAGCTACGTACATTGCAATCAAAAGCGTATCTCGTGGCAAGTATGATGGTTGCATTCCTATCCCGCTCGGACTCAAACACTAACAAAGAAGGATTGTCCTTTCCTTGCTTGCCAAAACAATGATTTGGCTGCAAAATTACCATCGCCTCTAAATCCCAATAGCTAGAAGTCAAAAAAGAGAGTAGTAAGGGATTCATTCATGGAAATACTTCATTACCTCATAACTAGTGTAATATGATTATGATATCAAGTTCCAAAAGAGAAGTTCAAGCCTAATAGACGAGACAAGGTCCTTGAAAGAAAGAAAAGTCTTTAATGAATGAACAAAAGAAAAAAAAATAATTAATTAAAAACTAAAAAAGATAATCACATTTGACATTTATGTAGTATTAACATTTGAAGCGATGGAAACTTCTTTGTTTAATCCCATCAGGAAGGAAACTTCATTCTACTCTTTTCTTTCTTTCTTTCTTTCTTTCTTGAGAGAGAGTTCTCTTTGAGTGAGCAAACCCACAAAGATTGTCCGATAACATATTGCAGGGGACATAACCCTGCTTGCACCTTTATCTAGAGGCTAGATATTAAGGATGTGCTTGGATGTCCCATGGAAATGGATAAACCTATTTCGTTTTTCACAAATGATACAGGCACAACAAATTCATCCTTTATCTAGAGGCTAGATTATTAAGGATGTGCTTGGATGTCCCATGGAAATAGATAAACCTATTTTGTTTTTCACAAATGATAGAGGCACAACAAATTCATCCTTTGTAAATGAACATATTCCCCCCCCCCCCCCCCCCCCGGGCACCCACCCAAAAAAAAAAAGATTTAATAATAATAATAAAACCCTTTGAAATGGAGCGAGTACAGAGACTATCCAAGTTATAGCACAGGTGAGAGCAATGGCATATCATGAATCTTAAATTTTTCTGTATGTTCAACAAAAATAGAACAGTGAAGTCGTATGAAGGAAAAGAATACCCTTTGAAATGCAGCGAGTACAAAGACAGTGGCATATAGGACAGGTGAGACAATGGCATATCATGAATCTTATTTTTTTTCAAATTTTTCTGTATGTTCAACAAAAATAGAAGAGTGAAGTGGTATGAAGGAAAAGAAAACTCATTTTTTTAAAGGATAGGTAAAACACAATGGAATAATTCATCCAATTGGACATCCATTAATGCATCTTCCCATATTTCTCATATTGAACACAATATGCATTGACATAGATTCTCTAGCCTTGTAATCCATCATTTACAAAGTTTCATCCTCATTTTCCCCACATGAAACAAGTGAACAGGATGTGATGAATAATTGTGTCCATTCATTTGGGAAATAACTACTTGTAAAGCAATAAGTATCAGAACAAATTTACCCAAAAAAAGTATATTAGAAGAGATAATATCTAATGATACAAGAATTCCAATCAGATAAACCATTAATCAATATAATAGTTCATCCTGACAAACAAGCGTTAGGCTCCTAAACTAATGTATTTTCCTCCTTTTCGGTGGCATCCTCATCACATCAATTAGTATTTACTACAAATTACAATGAGTTTTATGCATGATTCTGCGTTCTGTGATGATGCCGAAAAAAGTATAGTCACATCATATAGTAAGAGATAAGAAAGCTCCATCAAGTTAAAAACCCAATGAAAATTTACCCAGTCAGGTCCAGCCAATTTACGATGATGGGAGAAGTAGACAGGGCCGATAGCTTTATTTGCATAAAGCGGCCTTCAAACTTAAGCCCACATCTGCAAAATCCATACTCTTAACATTTTACCATTGCGCCAAGTAATGGCCCTATTACTGGAAAACACAATATCTTACACAAATCAAATGACCGTTCACAACATCAGGTATTTAGATTGCTTCACTGGTGCAAGGCACAATTAGTGAAAGTTTGGTTAAATTGAATCCAAAGAAAGCATGTTAAAGAACCGATTGAACTGCTTCAAGGGTAATCCTTGATGCTTTGCCCAACAGCCAAGACTAGTCCAGTAAATAAGTTGAAAACAATTCTATTCTAGTAAAAAAGTTTCAAAACAACAGTAAATTGGTGAAAATTTCCTCGTATCCATGTTGATGACTGAATTAATTCAACATGGCCCGATGTAGCAACATGGTTGGCCAAATATAAAACATAAATATCACCATGATGTGGAGGAATAGGAATCATACAGCTAAATATCAAATGGTGAGAATAAAACTTAGATGATGATAACGAATAACAAATAAATTTAAGCAAAAGTTAGATAACAATATTTAATTTTACCATACAAATAAAGGTAGTAGACCCTACAACTGAAAGCATGAATTAAGAAGGGGGGGAGGGGGTATTGTAGAAATGGAGGAGCAAAAATTGGAAAAAAAAAAAAAAAGAGTAAGAAAATAAGATGTTTGAAATCCAGGAAAAAGAGAATACTGAAGACAGAAGGGAAGAAAAAAGCATTGAAAAATTTTAAAAATATAAAAATGAAACCTTTTTTGGGGCAAGTAAAAATAAGTAAAGAAATAAAACTGACCTGTGGCTGTGAGGCACACTCTATTTGCGCTTCAGTTGCGAAAAGGCAATCCTTTTTATGCCTTAGGCATAGCCTAGCTGGTTAAGGGCAAACGTTTCCCAGGAAACTCACTTTATCTTTTGTGACAAAACATTTTTCTTCAACCCTTGCCTTGAAAACGTTTTTTTAAAACACTAGTAAAAAGGTAATTTATTCAAAAATGCCTAAAGAACATAACTTATGTACAAAAATAAATGTAAAGGAGCTGGAACAAAGCTCGTACGTGAGGCACACTCTATTTGCGCTTTAGTTGCGAAAAGTGAATGTTCGAAAAGCCTAGATTTATTTTATTGGACTGTTTCAGGACTCAACGGTGGAGTCCGTTTACCCAAATAAAACATTCTGAAAACCGATGTATAAATTTAACAACCTTAAAAATATGCTAAATGATACCCAAGAGAGTTAAATAAATCACGAACATTAGCATCGGCCTAGATAATTAAAAAAAAAAAAAGAGTTATTAATGATTAAAGTTCTAATTTATAGGAACCTCCAAAGGGGAGGAGAAGGAAACTTGAAATTAGTGAAACTACTGGAAACTATTTTGAGGTAAGTAACTCCTATGCTTTAATATGAGTTTTTCCCTAGTCAAGTCACCTTTATTTTCAAATACTGCCAAACTTGTACTCTATCACTACCTAATGAACTTGACCTTCTTGATTGATGCCAATCAACTTGTGATTAATTGTTATGCCTATACTTCGGATTCGTATTGCTTGCCTATATCATTTGAGAACTGGATTGCTGATAGTTGAGCTTATTGTTGGAGATCTTGTTATTCCACACACTTCATGTCTCAATGATTGAAATCTTGATTTCCATATGATTGTATATTCCATGTGGGATTTGCTGATCATGGTATTTTGTAAGTGCTTAGGGTTGTGCTAAGCCACAATGACCCACCTATTCACAAATGGCGTTCTGGACCCGAGTGGTCATTTGTGTCCTTTGGAACTTGAGATGAAAGAGCTCTTACGCTATTCAGTAAGCCCAAGAGAGAGGGGTGGTTCTTAATGTGCATTTTGGGGGTATGCCGGGCCCTGTTTTGTTTACGCATCTGTTCTATTAGAACTCGCTATTGATGGTTGTTGCATTCATTAGATGATCATATTCTATACCCTGTGAATGATCACATTGTTACAAGCATGATATACTTTTGATTGGCGTAAGCCCAAGAGAGAGGGGTGGTTCTTAATGTGCATTTTGGGGGTATGCCGGGCCCTGTTTTGTTTACGCATCTGTTCTATTAGAACTCGCTATTGATGGTTGTTGCATTCATTAGATGATCATATTCTATGCCCTGTGAATGATCACATTGTTACAAGCATGATATACTTTTGATTGGCTATCGTAACTGTTTATGGCAGCGAAACATCATGATAGGCTAGATCTCGTCGATGTTGCTCATTTTGGTGACTAGCTTATCTCTTTACTCTATTATTTTTGTGGACTAACCCCTAACCCATGGAAAAGTTAGGAAATTACTTACTTAGCTTTGTTAGCTCATTTCGGATTTATTTTCTTTTTTCAGGACAGCAAGAATTAGGATGACCCTCAGGTGCTCAGGAGGTCTAGACGCCTATGAGTCACTGGTAGCTTTTTGCGAGTTTTTGTATTAAACTGAATACTGTAAAGTCTTAATGTCACCCATGTCACCACGGTCCTGTTTGTTTTATGTTTTTGAGGATCTATGATAAACACTTACATTTTTGGCATGTATAATGACAACTAGATAATGCTACCAGGACTTACTAATGACTGTAATAATATGTTTTTATTAAAAAATTTATTTCAGTGTTTAAGATCCTTTTGGCAGGGAACGACCCACGGGCTGCAGACGCGGTCACAGATCCCTAATCCGCATAGGGTGAGTTTTGAGTCGTGACAGAGTTGGTATCAGAGCATATGGTTCTAGTGGTTCATGAGAGATTAAGACTAAGTATTGCAACTCGCTTAAGTTCAAGGGTCATAAGTCTAGAGGTCAATTAATCCACTAAGCTTTGTAAACTGTCCTTTTGCAGTATATGGTGCATACCCGTAGTATGGCAATGGAGTCTGATAGAGAACAGATGGATCGAATAGAACAAATACTGAAGCGGGTGGTGGAGGCGCTACCCAGGATCCAAGCTCAAGTGAACGGGCCAACACAACAAAATCCTCCTCCAGTTCAGGGAGATAGGCCTAGAAACGATGAGGATCCGACCTATCTATACAAGCAGTTTCAGAATATGAAGCCGTCGACTTTTGATGGCATGGGAGGATCCACGGCAACCGAAGAATGAATGTTGGAGATGGACAAGATCTTCAGCATTTTGACTTGTACTAAGATTCAGAAGGTGGCCTACGCCACTTACATGTTCCAAGGGGCTGTGCATAAGTGGTGGTTATTGGAGAAGGCCGGGGAGCCTAACATGGACTGGTAGCGTTTTGTGGAGATCTTCAACGAGAAATACTTTCCACCGCGAGTTAGAAATCAAAAGATTACCGAGTTCATGACTCTCCAGCAAGGAAGCATGTCTATAGAGGAGTATAAGGCCAAGTTTACTGAATTTGTTAGGTTCGCACCAAATGTTGTCAATACTGAGGAAATAAAAGCTTGCAAGTTTGAAGACAGACTGAGATGGGCCATCAAAGATAGACTTTGGCCCCACCAATTGCCCACCTACAATGAAGTTGTAACAACCGCCAAAATCATAGAGCAAAGTGGAGAAGAGTTTGCTAAGCGGCGAGGAAATCAGAGGATGGGAGGCAATCGGAACCAAAGACATGGATCTTCATTCTCCAAGACTGGTACAGGATCATACAGCACAGGTGCAGGGCCTAGCCAGAAGAAGGCCAAGTCTCACGATGGGGGCGCACCTAAATGCCCCACCTGCCAAAGATTCTACAGGGGACAGTGCTATCGGGACACTAAAGCCTGCCACCGTTATGGACAGACCGGGAACTTTATGAAGGACTGTCCTAAGGGAGGCAAGTCGATGGTCGGTACTACACTAGCCGCATCAGCTTCTGTGACCAGACCCCAGCATAGGAGTGAGGGACCCAGGACCGAGCAGTAGCGACCAAGGAGAGTTTTCTCTATCACGCCTGGGGATGTTCAGGCCACTACCTCTGTAGTTACAGGTACCGTTACAGTTTGTTCTCAGCCTGCACGCATCTTATTTGATACTGGATCCACGCTCTCATTTATATCACCCACATTTTTGTTAAACTGAATGTAGAAGCCAAGCCGCTAGGTTATTTGTTAACTGTTACTATACCATCGAGGGAATTGTTATTTGGGGATTTGGTATGTAAATCTTGTGAGATCGGGATCACGGGTGCTCAGTTCGTGGCAGACTTGATACCACTAGAGATCTGCAGGTTTGATGTGATACTTGGTATGGATTGGTTGACAACAAATCGTGCCACCATTGACTGTGTAGCTAAGAAAGTTCATATACAAGGTCCAGGGCAGCAGAGGGTCATCTTCGAGGGGACGGGAGTAGTCACCCCGCCTTATTTTGTCTCTTTCATCCAAGCCAAGCGTCTGCTCAAAAAGGGATGTCATGGGTTTTTGTGCAGTGTTATTGATACTCGCTCACAAGAGCCAATTCTTGACCAGATTCCAGTTGCCCGAGAGTTCTGTGATGCAGTTTTAGACGACCTGCCTGGCATGCCCATTGACAGAGAGATTTAGTTCAGTATCGATGTAGTTCTCGGTACAACACCAGTGTCCAAAACCCCGTATAGAATGGCGCCGACTAAGCTGAAAGAATTGAAGCTGCAACCGTACGAACTGCTTGACAAAGGGTTCATACAACCCAGCTCGTCGCCGTGGGGTGCCCCGGTACTATTTGTCAAAAAGAAAGATGGGACCATGCGATTGTGTATTGATTATCGAGCTAAATAAGGTCACCATCAAGAACAAATACCCGCTGCCAAAGGCTGGCAACTTGTTCGACCAGCTGAGAGGAGCACAGATCTTTTCCAAGATAGACTTGAGATCGGGGTATCACCAGCACAAGGTTAAGGCAGACGATGTGCAAAAAACGGCATTCAAGACCCGATACGGGCACTATGAGCTCCTTGTAATGCCATTTGGAGTAACAAATGCCCCAACTGCATTCATGGACCTGATGAATAGGGTCTTCAAGCCGTATTTGGATGAATTCGTGATCGTGTTTATTGATGACATCTTAGTTTATTCTAAGAGCTTAGAAGAGCACGAGGTACATCTAAGGAAAATTCTACAGAAGCTGAGGGAGCAGAAATTGTATGCAAAATTGAAGAAGTGTGAGTTTTGGCTTCCTAGCATATCGTTCTTGGGGCATGTGGTTACAAAGAATGGGATTTCAGTAGACTCATAGAAGATAGAAGCCATTGTGAGCTAGCCCAGGCCAACCAGCGTCACTGAGGTCTGTAACTTTATGGGGTTGGCAAGCTATTATAGACGGTTTGTCAAAGAATTTTCCAAGATAGCAGTGCCAATCACTCAATTGACTCGCAAGAATACCCCATTCGTATGGACTGAGGAAAGAGAGAAGAGCTTTCAAGAATTAAAGAGTCGTCTGGTATCAACCCCAATTTTGACCGTGTCAGATGGGACTGTGGGCTTCGTAATCTACAGTGACGCATCACACAAGGGCTTAGGATGTGTACTGATGCAAAAAGGCCGAGTGGTAGCCTATGCTTTGAGGTAGTTGAGACCCCATGAAAAGAACTACCCAACTCACGATCTTGAGCTCGCGATAGTAGTGTTTGCGTTGAAGATATGGAGGCACTATCTTTACGGGGCGACATGTGAGATCTTCACAGATCACAAAAGCCTCAAGTATCTTTTTACGCAAAAGGAGCTCAACATGCGGCAACGTCGATGGTTAGAACTGATCAAAGATTATAAGCTCTGCATCCAGTATCACCCAAGGAAAGCTAATGTTGTAGCCAACGCACTCAGTCGAAAGTCGTCAGAGAGCCTTGCCTGTTTATTGACTACGCAGCGAGAGTTACTGAGGAAGCTAGAAGAATTGGAAATAGAGGTGGTTTTGCCCAGTACCAGAGCGATGCTTGCCAGTGTCACAGTCGGGCTGACGATTGTGGACAAGATCAGAGAGCGGCAGATCCATGATGAGAAATTAGCCAAGCTTCGCGAAGAGGCCGAGTCAGGGAGAAACTCAGATTTTGTGGTACGTGATGGGATGATGTACTATCGGGATTGGATATGTATGCCAGATACGCCTAAGATTAGAAAAGAGATTCTTCATGAGGTGCACAATTCGAGATTTTCCATACATCCTGGGAGCACCAAAAAGTACCATGATGTCAAGACTACTTATTGGTGGCCAAGAATGAAAAGGGACATAGCTGAATATATTGCATGATGCATCAGATGCCAGCAGATCAAAGTCGAACACTAAAAGCCTAGTAGACCGTTACAGCCGCTTCCAATACCCGAGTGGAAATAGGAGCATGTCACTATGAACTTTGTCCCAGGGTTGCCAAGGACACCTCGAAGGAGTGACTCGATATGGGTGATTGTCGACAAATTGACAAAGACGGCTCACTTCCTAGCAACCAAGACGACCCAGACATTAGAGCGATTGGCAGCGCTCTACATTCAAGAAATAGTTCGACTACACGGAGTCCCGGTATCTATCATGTCTGATCGAGATCCGAGATTCGTGTCCAAATTTTGGAGAAGTTTACAGAAAGCAATGGGCACGGAGCTTAGTCTCAGCACAGCCTACCATCTCGAGACTGATGGGCAGTCCGAGAGAACCATTCAGACATTAGAGGACTTGTTGCGGTTTTGTGTTCTGGACTTCAAGGGAAGCTGGGAGGATCAGTTTCCACTAGTAGAGTTCACTTACAACAACAGCTATCAGTCTAGCATTGGGATGGCTCCATACGAGACACTATATGGTAGGAAGTGCCGATCTCTAGTGTGTTGGACCGAGGTAGGCGAGAGGAAGTTGTATGGCCTTGAGATAGTAGAGCAGACTACATCATAGATCCGTCTGATTAGGCAACGGCTACCAGCAACCCAAAGCTGCCGAAAGAGCTATGCCGATGTACGGAGACGTGAGCTAGAGTTCGAGGATGGTGACTTTGTGTTTTTGAAAGTGTCGCCCATGAAGGGTGTAGTGAGATTCGGGAAGAAGGGAAAGTTGGGACCCCGCTACATTGGACCATTTGAGGTTATGAAACGAGCCGGACCGGTAGCGTACTGACTTGCCTTACCAACGGAGTTAGCGCATGTGCATAACGTCTTCCATGTATCCATGTTGAGGAAGTGCTTACATGATCCCAGGCAAGTGGTCGAGCACGAACCACTAGATGTTCGGAGGATCTGACATATGTTGAGCATCCAGTGCAGATCCTAAATCGCCGAGAGCAAGTTTTGAGAAACAAGACCATCCCTCTTGTGAAGGTACTATGGAGGAACCATCAGATCGAAAAGGCTACGTGGGAAAGAGAGGATGAAGTACGTGCCAAGTACCCACACCTCTTTGTAGTGTGAGATGCATAAAGTTTGAGGACAAACTTTTTTTTGAGAGGGGAAGGATGTAATACCCCGAACCTAGTTTTACTACTTAATCAATATAATGAAGCCTTTTTGAAATCTAATGTATTGATTTAGTTATTTTAGCCCTATTTTAACACTAAAAAAACGCGAATTAGCAAACTACGGAGACCAAAAAGAAATAATAACTGACACAAGGCTTTGGATATCGAAGCTAACCCAAGTAGGAAACGACCGGAAGAAACCGTTTCGTAAAAAGAGGAATATAAGAGAAAATAAAAGGGAAAAAGCCAAAATATGCATTTTTGATTTGCCAAACAAGGCATAAGATAAAAAATGGCCAAAAAGAGGCAAAAAGGGTTGAGCATGGGAATTGATCCCTAGACCAAAAAGAGTTTATTCCCAAAAAATTAACCACTTGACCACAAGCACTTTTGTGCTTTATTATACATAAGATATATATATATAATGCCTAAATTCTGAATATCAAAAATGAGGTGGCAACCCCTCATTAGACCATCACCCCCACCAATTAGGTTTCATGCAAGCTAAATATATAAATGTATATTTGAATATTTGAATATATATGTATACAAATATGTATACATGTATACATATATATAAATTTAGTGTGGCCAGAACCATGATGGTCGACTAAAGAGGGAGAGGCTAGAGAGAGAAGCTAGAGAGAGAGAGTAAAGAGAGAGATCTAGAGAGAGAAAGATAGAGTGAGAAGAGTGATGGAGGAGGAGAAGCCCTCACTGCATGCTGCATGCATGGATGGAGGGAAGCTGAAACTACCCTAAGGAGACCTAAAGTATCAGAGTTGAGTCACCAAGGGAGGGGGAAGAAACCCACTGTCAAGAAGGTATAACCCTACAAACTCAATGAACTCAAATTTTCCTTTTTCAAAAACGATCACACACACTGTTTTAGAGTGTTATAAGAGCATGCATGTACTAGGGACGATAAGGTAAGAAAATAGGAAGAAATTGGTTAAGTCTGAACAGTTTTTGGGCTTGAAATCATGAGAAACCAAGGGTGGGATATTTTGGGTTTTTGAAGCTTAACCCTAAGCTCAATTTAAAATGTTTAGGCATAAAAAACATAACAAATGGAGTTCAACGCAAGTTAAATGGACCAAAATGGTCCAAAAATGAGCGAGAAAATGGCAGTTGCAGGTACGGTACCAAAAAGGATAATTCTAAAAATCATTGAGTTTTGTGGGTTTTAAGTATACAAAACTAACCCTAAAGGTCCCAGAAGGCTACAGTGGTTGAAAGCAGGAGTCAAAATGACTCCAAATCGCACGAAAATAAAATTTGAATATCGTCGAAAATTCGATCGTCGCCGGAAGACCGGACTATAAGTCCAAATTCGTGAAGATACAAAACCTAGGTTAGAATCTGACCCCGGATATGGAAACCTCATGAAATTTTCTTTCAAACCTCATTGGTTAGAACCTAAAACTCCACCGGAGAAGTTCGCCGTCACCGGAAGAGACAAACCAGTCTCACCGGAGAAGACAATGAATAGTGGTGTTTTGACGGTGTTGTTTTGATGTATAAAAGAGCAACACGACGTCGTTTAGGCCATTTTATTTTTAATTACAAAGGGCAGTTCGGGACTATTTGGCCGCGGGGATAGGAAATTGAACTAATAAACCTACTTGGAACGAGGATAGTTTATCTTCAAATTAATCCACTATACGCCGTTTGGATCTAGAAACCTTTGAAAAATAAAAGGGGTTGTCACCACTAGGACTCGAACCACCGACCTCGGTCACGTGTGGGATTTAACCCCCCATGCGTGACCACTGTGCCACCTCTACTCACGTGGCATATAATGAACAGAATATATATATATATTATATAATAATATTATTAAATTAAATAAATTAATTTAAAAATAAGAAAATAACCCGATGACCAAATTAAATGAGTGAATATGGTATTTTGACTATTTCGAACGTTCCGGACCCAATGGCGGGGTCCGTTTTACGAAATGAGACTTCGAAAAATTAAGCCATATTAAATATAGAATTACCATTTTGCCCTTGGAGGTACCTGAACTCAAATGAGAAGCCGCGAAAGCCTAGATTTATTTTATTAGATGTTCCAGACTCAACGGTGGAGCCCGTTTACCCAAATAAAACATTCTGAAGACCGATGTATAAATTTAACAACCTTAAAAATATGCTAGACTGATAGCTGTTGTTGTAAGTGAACTCTACTAGTGGAAACTGATCCTCCCAGTTCCCCTTGAAGTCCAGAACACAAAACCGCAACAAGTCCTCTAATGTCTGAATGGTTCTCTCAGACTACCCATCAGTCTCGGGATGGTAGGTTGTGCTGAGACTAAATTCTGTGCCCATTGCTTTCTGTAAACTTCTCCAAAATCTGGACATGAATCTCGGATCTCAATCAGACACGATAGATACCGGGACTCCGTGTAGTCAAACTATTTCTTGAATGTAGAGCGTTGTCAATCGCTCTAATGTCTGGGTCGTCTTGGTTGCTAGGAAGTGAGCCGTCTTTATCAATCTGTTAACAATCACCCATATCGAGTCACTCCCTCGAGGCGTCCTTGGCAACCCTAAGACAAAGTCCATAGTGACATGCTCCCATTTCCACTAGGGTATTGGAAGCGGCTGTAACGGTCTACTAGGCTTTTGGTGTTTGACTTTGATCTGCTAGCATCTGATGCATCGTGCAATATATTCAGCTAT
This sequence comes from Nyssa sinensis, assembly GCA_008638375.1. Taxonomy (NCBI): domain Eukaryota; kingdom Viridiplantae; phylum Streptophyta; class Magnoliopsida; order Cornales; family Nyssaceae; genus Nyssa; species Nyssa sinensis. The sequence continues at coordinate 22,741,099 of CM018050.1, forward strand.
GTCCCTTTTCATTCCTGGCCACCAATAAGTAGTCTTGATATCATGGTACACTTTGATGCTCCCATGATGTACGACAAATCTCAAATTGTGCGCCTCATCAAGAATCTCCTTTCTAATCTCAGGCGTGTCTGGCACACATATCCGATCCTGATAGTACATCATCCCATCACGTACCACAAAATCTGAGTTTCTCCCTGACTCGGCCTCTTCGCGGAGCTTGGCTAATTTCTCATTATGTATCTGCCGCTCTCTAATCTTGTCCAAAATCGTCAGCCCAACTGTGACACTGGCAAGCATCGCTCTGGTACTGGGTATAACCACCTCTATTTCCAATTCTTCTAGCTCCCTCAGTAACTCTCACTGCGTAGTCAATAAACAAGCAAGGCTCTCTGACGACTTTCGATTGAGTGCGTCGGCTACAACATTAGCTTTTCCCAGGTGATACTGGATGCAGAGCTCATAATTTTTTATCAATTCTAACCATCAGCGTTGCCACATGTTGAGCACCTTCTGCGTAAAAAGATACTTGAGGCTTTTGTGATCTGTGAAGATCTCACATGTCGCCCCATAAAGATAGTGCCTCCAAATCTTCAACGCAAACACTACTACTGCGAGCTCAAGATCGTGAGTCGGGTAGTTCTTTTCGTGGGGTCTCAACTGCCTCGAAGCATAGGCTAGGCCTTTCTGCATCAGAACACATCCTAAGCCCTTGTGTGATGCGTCACTGTAGATTACGAAGCCCTCAGTCCCATCTGGCACGGTCAAAATCGGGTCTGATACCAAACGGCTCTTTAATTCTTGAAAGCTCCTCTCTCTTTCTTCAGTCCATACGAATGGGGTATTATTGAGAGTCAATTGAGTGATCGGCGCTGCTATCTTGAAAAAGTCTTTGACAAACCGTCTATAATAGCCTACCAACCCCATAAAGCTACGGACCTCAGTAACGCTGGTTGGCCTAGGCCAGCTCACAATGGCTTCTATCTTCTGTGAGTCTACTGAAATCCCATCCTTTGTAACCACATGCCCCAAGAACGATATGCTAGGAAGCCAGAACTCACACTTCTTCAATTTTGTATACAATTTCTGCTCCCTCAGCTTCTGCAGAACTTTCCTTAGATGTACCTCATGCTCTTCTAAGCTCTTAGAATAAAATAAGATGTCATCAATAAACAGGATCACAAAGTCATCCAAATACGGCTTGAAGACCCTATTCATCAGGTCCATGAATGCAAGTGGGGCATTTGTTACCCCAAATGGCATTACAAGGAACTCATAGTGCCCGTATCGAGTCCTGAATGTTATTTTCTGCACATCGTCTGGCTTAACCTTGAGCTGGTGATACCCCGATCTCAGGTCTATCTTGGAAAAGATCTATATCCCTCTCAACTGGTCGAACAAGTCCTCAACCCTTGGCAGCGGGTATTTATTCTTGATGGTGACCTTATGTAGCTCACGATAATCAATACACAATCGCATGGTCTCATCTTTCTTTTTGACAAACAGTACCGGCGCACTCCACGGCGACGAGCTGGGTCGTATGAACCCTTTGTCAAGCAGTTCTTGCAGTTGCAGCTTCAATTCTTTCAACTCAGTTGGCGCCATTCTATACAGGGTTTTGGACACCGGTGTTGTATCGGGAACTACATCGATACTGAACTCAATCTCTCTGTCAATGGGCATGCCAGGCAGGTCGTCTAAAAATACATCAGGGAACTCTCGGGCAACTAGGAATCTGGTCAAGAATGGGCTCCTGTGAGCGAGTATCAATAACATTGCACAAAAACCCATGACATCCCTTTCTGAGCAGACGTCTGGCCTGGATGGAAGAGACAAAATAGGTCGGGGTGACTACTCCCGTCCCCTTGAAGATGACCCTTTGCTGCCCTGGACCCTGTATATGAACTTTCTTAGCTACACAGTCAATGGTGGCACGATTTGCTGTCAACCAATCCATATCAAGTATCACATCAAACCCACTGATCTCTAGTGGTATCAAGTATGTCACGAACTAAGCACCCGTGATCCTGATCTCACAAGATCTATATACCACATCCCCAAATAACGACTCCCCCGATGTATAGTAACAGTCAACAAATAACCTAGGGGCTTGGCTTCTACGTTCAATTTAGCAGAAAATGTGGGTGATATAAATGAGTGCGTGGATCCAGTATCAAATACAATGCGTGCAAACTAAGAACAAACTGTAATGGTACCTGCAACTACAGAGGTAATGGCCTGAACATCCCTAAGCGTGATAGAGAAAACTCTCCCTAGTCGCTGTTACTCAGTCCTGGGTCCCTCACTCCTATGCTGGGGTTTGGTCACAGAAGCTGATGCGTCTGGTGTAGTACCGACCATCGACTTGCCTCCCTTAGGACAGTCCTTCATAAAGTTCCCAGTTTGTCCACAACTGTAGCATGCTTTAGTGTCCCGATAGCACTGTCCCCTATGGAATCTTTGGCAGGTGGGACATTTAGGTGCGCTCCCATCGTGAGACTTGGCCTTCTTCTGGCTAGGCCCTGCACTTGTGTTGCATGATCTTGTACCAGTCTTGGAGAATGAAGATCTATGTCTTTGGTTCCGATTGCCTCCCGTCCTCTGGTTTCCTCGCCGCTTAGCAAACTCTTCTCCACTTTGCTCTATGATTTTGGCGATTGTCATAACTTCATTGTAGGTGGGCAATTGGTGGGGCCGAAGTCTATCTTTAATGGCCCATCTCAGTCCGCCTTCAAACTAGCGAGCTTTCATTTCCTCAGTATTGACAACATTTGGTGCGAACCTGGCCAATTCAATAAACTTGGCCTCATACTCCTCTGCAGACATGCTTCCTTGCTGGAGAGTCATGAACTCGACAATCTTTTGATTTCTGACTCGCGGTGGAAAGTATTTCTCATTGAAGATCTCCACAAAACGCTTCCAGTCCATGTTAGGCTCCCTGGCCTTCTCCAATAACCATCACTTATGCGCAGCCCCTTGGAACATGTAAGTGGTAAGCCACCTTCTGAATCTCAATACAAGTCAAAATGCTAAAGATCTTGTCCATCTCCAACATCTATTCTTCGGCTACATGCATCCTCCCGTGCCATCAAAAGTCAACGGCTTCATATTCTAAAATCGCTTATATAGATAGGTCGGATCCCCGTTGTTTCTAGGCCTATCTCCCTGAACTGGAAGAGGATTTTGTTGTGTTGGCCCTTTCACTTGAGCCTGGATCCTGGGTAGCGACCCTTAAACATAAGCGAGTTGTAATACTTAGTCTTAATCTCCCATAAACCACTAGAACTATATGCTCTGATACCAACTCTGTCACAACCCAAAACCCACCCT
>CM018050.1:22746925-22921925 GCA_008638375.1 Nyssa sinensis
ATTCGAAGATCAAAGATGAGAACGATAGGAAAGAACATATCAAACAACACAAAACCCAAGAACACTTGTCGAGAAAGAAATAATGCAATACCTCTGTTTTGCTGTTGAACAACTGGTCTTGAAGCCATTTCAGAACGTTGAACCCGTACAAGAACTCCAACAAATCTCGATAACAAAGACGGCAGAAATTTGTATACGCGACCACTCGACGTTCCCCTCTACTGGGTCTGTAATAGCCGCCACCAACCTCTTTCCCCTCTCTCTCTCTCTCTCTCTCTCTCTCTCTCTCTACAGTTTCTCTCTCTCAGACGATTCTGCGGAATACGAATTGGGGGACCGTGAACCCCGCCTTTTTGAAGCTGGGGAACCGACGCGTCACTCCCAACGCTCTTATTTGTTTGAAATTTCAGCCGTTGGATTGGGACTGATCTAACGGATTTGATTGGGTTTCTATTAACGCTGGTGCGCTAATATTAGCCGTTGGGGCCGCTGTTCAAAAGTTACCGTTTGGCTGTTAAATAAAAGGGTAATAATAGGGTAGATGTATTGCGACCACCGATCACATGGAATATCAGTGAGACCTTGCCAAGTCGGGACACGTGGAATATGATCACGGCTGATTTGATCGTTCTGGACCACTCAGATGGCAGTCCGAAGTTGTTTGTGATGCCCTCAACACACGTGTCGTAAAAGACCTAATTCTCGTAATTGAAGCCTTAATGAAGCGAGTCCAATTATCGACGGAAGTCTCAAGAATCAAATTGAGAGTTACATGTAATCTACCGTTGAGCAGATTGCTAAATTGGCAGAACAATAATACGAGTCAGAGTTTAATGGACAATAATATTCAAAATAATATTTAAAACTTTTGCGTATATCAAATAAAATAATAATATGTAATTTTTTTCAAGAAGAAAGATAAAAATAGACATGAATATATATAATATTCCTCCTATATAAGAAATCACATAGTTATATGAGTCAGACTTTAATGGACAATGAAAGTAAAGAGCAAAATTTCAGTAAACCTTCTATGATAATTAATTATTATAGGACTAAGTTGATATTAGTGGATCTTTTATATAATTTGGTTAATTAAAAGGAATAAATATTTAACTCCTACAAGGGAATGTTGGCCAATTAAACCAAACTTATAAATTTTAGAAAATTTTTTAATTTGATTTATTGAATCTTAATAATATTTGAAGTCTTTTTGGGTAGTCTTAATTGTATTTGGACTAATATTCTAATGAAAGTTAGTTTTATGACTATAATTATATAAGATATACTAGTTTGTATAAGATTAAATGTCCTAATCAATATAGGACTTAGAGTCAATGTTATATATATGTGGGTCTCTGTCACATTGAGTTGTAAGCCACAAAAATAATAAGTGATGGCCGAAAAAAAGATGTCATGAGCCGAGAGCCTGCACCGTGAGAAGTGTGTATGTTTATGTAACAAGCCAAATTGTGGCTGTCATAATTATGTGTGCCTATAAATCCGAGAGTCATGAGAGGTTATGCTAATATATTTGTGAGTGTGAAATTTTATACTACTTAAATAAAATAATAGAAGTTTATTTTGTAATTGAAGAACAAAACAATTCCATCTTCTTGTCTTTTTTTTATTTTTCCTACTTTGTTTCTTTTTAGTTTTACAATTGGTATCAAAGCGATTTTAAATCCTACATTTAGTATCAGAATAATCTTTGGGTCCTATATTTGGTATCAAAGCCAGTTACGATCTTAGAGTAACTTATCAGAGCCAAGTTCAATCTTGGGAAAGCTAGTTACGATCTTGGGAATAATTTATCAGAGTTTTGTCTCGATCTTGGAAAGTTGCGAAAAATCAAAGTTTGGTCTCGTTCTTAGATTATTGCAGTCGTTTTACTTAAAATTGTAATTTTGAGTAGTTTGATGAAGAGTTGTTCGATTAAAATTCGACCGCTATTTGGATCAGAAAAAAGATATTACGATGGTACAAATACTTGTGAAGCAAAAAAAAATATCTGGTTTAATCGATAAGGAAGCTAGCTTGATCAGATTGAAGGAAAGAAAAAAAAAGGGACGACGAGATCAATTTTTGGACAAACTCAGTACATGATTTAAATAAATTATTGATTTGAAATTATGAAGAAAGTTTTGGTTAATGGACAGAAGTTTGAGATTTTAAGAGTATGTGGTCAGAATATTATTGAGTGGTTACATCGTGTTACACTCTATACTCTATCTGAATGCTTGCAATATATTTAATGTATTGGATATTGCATTGAAGCATTTATCAAAATAACTTTATGAGAAAAAGTTAAATGGTTCTACTAGATAATAAGAAAGACAATACATAGGGCACATTGAAATATTTTTGTTTACAAACAAAACTATCCACCACCACATAAGTTTTGGTTTGATCTTATTTCGGCATATAAAAATAAATTGCGGAATGGTTATGAACCTCCCATAGATAGATATTGGGTGGTTGATTTTGAAAGAGATAAGTTTGACGAAAATAAAGAGATTGATGGTTCAAAATTGCTTTCAGAATTCATTCCAATTTAGGATGATTCATATAATGTGTTGATTTAGATTCATATGATATTGACTACTTCGTCAATATTTATGAGGAAGAATGTAACACCCCAAACTTAGTTTCCCGGTTAAATAGTGTAATGACGTTATTTTTGAAATTTGATGCATTAAATTAGTCGTTTTAGCTTCATTTTAACACTATAAAAACTCGAATTAACTAATTACGAAAAACACAAAGAAATAAAAATCGACACGAGGCCTTTGACATCAAAGCTAACTCAAATAAGAAACGACCAAAAGAAAACGCTTCGTAAAAAGAGCAATAGAAAAAAATTATGAGGGAAAAAGCCAAATATGCAATTTTGATTTGCCAAACAAGGCATAAGATAAAAATGGCCAAAAAGAGGTAAAAAGGGTTGAGCATTGGAATTGATCCCTAAACCAAATAAAGCAAGAAACTTATTCCCAAAAAAATAACCACTTGGCCACAAGCACTTTTTGTTTAAATATACAACTTATATATATATATATATATGTAGGAAATAACTAAACCCACCTCCCAAATTAGTCAATGGCCATTCATGCAACTAAAACAATTATTTAAAATATATGATATATATGAGTGCTGCGTGTGTGAAGTGAAGGGAAATTCAGAAATCAAATTTTTGATAATGTGTGAGTGCAGGTCTGATGTAGAGAGAGAAGCTAGAGAGAGTATAGAGAGAGAAAGTGAAAGTGGGTGTTGCATGAAGGGCTTGCCACAAGAAAAATGAGGGAGGTTGATATTACAGGCAGAATTGAGCTGCACTGAGGATTCATGTAGAGATTTGAAAAAAAAATAAAATAAAATAAAATATTTAAATCGGTTTACGAAGTACTAGGATAAATCCATGGGATTGATACGAATTATAAATTTATATTAAAAAGATATATACATATATATATATATATGTCCGTGAAATTTCTAAAGGAAATTATTGAAAAAAAAAAAAAAAAGAAGACAAAGGAGTAGTGTCGGCAGCTTTGGTCGTGTGGTGTGTGTGTGTGTTATATATTAGATATATTTATATATAGATATAATATATGACATGAGGGAGACAAGCAGAACGGGGTAAGAAAAAAGAAATGGGAAGAAAAGAAAAGGGACGCGATGCAGGTCTCGTGAAAACAGGAAAGAGAAGAGAGAAAAAGAGAAAAGGGGAAAAAGAGAAAAAAGAAAGAGAGAAAGAAATGGGGGAATTGAGGCTAGGGGGCGATGGATTTGCGATGGGTTTCGGATTGCGATTGGGGTTGTGTGTTGCGGATTGGATGAGGTTGCGGTGTGTTGGTTTGGGGGTTTCATCATTGGAATTGTGATAGGGGTGCGATGACGGTGCCTGCCGTAAACGGTGTAGGGAATTTTGTCAGTTCGGTTGATTCACGAAGCAGGGACGCCACTGATTGAATCGTGGCAAGCGGAGCTGCGGCAATATGCGTATATGTCGGTGTGTATAGTGGAGCAGAGATGGATGGAGACCAGAGGGAGCATTGGAGAGATCAAATCAAAGGCAAATGTTGAGGCGTGAGAGAGAGATTTGATGTGGTGATTTCGGTGTAACAGGGAGGATTCTGATACGGCTTAGAGTTGTGTGAGTGGATGTTACGGTTTGTGGGGTTTCCTTGTTCCTACCGTTTCAGTTGAGAACAGAGGAAGTTGAGGAGCAGTGGTAGGGTCGGTTGACTTGGATTTGGGTTGATTTTCTCTCGGCTGAATCTGGTTTACGCTAGGGTGTTGGGATGTTCTGGATATCTTGGGTAGTAGCATGAGAAATTGAACCGTAGCAGTTGTTTTTGTTCGGATTTTGGTGATTTTGGCTCAATGGTAGCAGCGTGTTGGTGTTGTGGTTGTGTGCGGATGTTGCAGTTTTGTGGAGATGGAGGAGGGACGGAAGTGTAGTGGTGATTGATCCGTTGAATGGGTTGGTTGCTGCAGGTCTAAGGCATTTTGATGCTATTCAGTGGTTGGATAGACGTTGTTGTAGAGTTAGCTGCAAACTGAGAAGAGGTATCAAAGAGAAGCTTGATTCTCAGTTAGTGATGGAAATCTGCCCTGTTTTGATGGCACTACAAGTGAGGCTGCAGCCAAACAGTTTATAGGAAATCATTACAGAGCTCAGATCACCATGGCAATGCAGGAATGCAGATTGAGCTTGTTTTAATTCTAATGGAGCTGTTGGGGCAGTAGCAGTAGCAATTTTATGGAGAAAAAGAGAGGATGTTCAGGTTTGGGATTCCCTAATTTCCTACAGTGCTACCGCATATCAGGCCCTGCTTGTGGACTAGATTAGGGAGCTTGAAGTGGGTATTCCTTCTCTTCTTGCGGATAGAATCAAGTTGCTCGTATGTACTAGCTCGAACCGGGAGAATTATCTGAATTAGAAATCAGTATTTGGGGAACAATGGCCATTGATGGGCTTGCACTTCCTGTTTTACAATAAGTTTAGTGCTCATGTTTCATTATGGGGTCAAGTGGCTGTAGTTGCTATAGGGAGTGGAGATCTAGCTGCTAATAGAATGTCAGGGGGTATTTTGGTGCTTTGGGACCACTCTATATTTGACACTTTAATTGTCAATGCTGGTGAGGATTGTCCATGTCATGTGTGGGACTAGATGGTAACTAGATTAAGATGATAAAGGAGGTTTCATGTTGGACATTTGGGGCTTGCTTTGACATTTATTATTGTGGCTACTTGGTCTGATACTCCAAGTGCTGGTATTTGATTAGCGGTACTTTAGAACAACAATGGTCAACTTAAGGTTGGATGGTGAATAAGATAGAAGAAAAATTAGAGGCAGCTGCGGCAAGAAGGAATTGACAGGAGCTGCACAAAGGTAGCAACAGAGAACTAGACAGTAATCTGATGAGAGGAAAGGAAAGTTCTTCAATATCTGATGGATGGGATGATAAGATGGATGGGATGATAAAGGGACAGAATCTGTCAAGATCATCATCTGCTTGAGGAAAAAGGGTGAAGAAGGAACCGTAGAGTAAAGATGAACCTGGTTGATTGGATTGCTTAGCGGACACGACTTCTTGGGGTTGAGATAACCCGATCAGGTATGGTACTTTACTAAGTAAGGAATAGAATTAAATTAGGATTGATGTGCATCTTAATTGAATGATTTCTTGTGCTTATCTGCTGATAGAAGATCACATAGGAATTATTGCTTCTTTGAGTTGATTGTTTAATTGCTTCCGTGTTCTTTATGATTATTTGGGAAATGTGATTTACTTCTTGAGTTGTCATCATATGTGATTTATGTTTTAGAAGGATTGTTGATATTGTGACATGTGGATTTGCGTAAGTGTGGAGATTGATCGAGCATGACACGTAGATTTGTGGATGGAATCTTGTGATGTAAATGCTATTGTTGATCTTAAATGTGACGCATTATTTAGAGCATATTGCATATGCTTATGAAAGTGATGTTTCATTTGAATTGTATTATTGCATGATAAAATCATGGCATATTGGCATTGTGTGACTCCTTGAAAGCATAGTGTGGGTCAGCACGAGGTGCTGCTGCATTATGAGGGTGTAGATCCTGTGGTGAAAAACTCAAAATTTGGCCATTAGGTACTCGTAGGCCTACGGGGTCCGGACCGTAAAGCGAGACATATATTGGTACTTGCACGCCAACGAGGAAGAACCGTGAAGCGAGACATGGGTGTGACATTGAGATGCATGGGTGTGTCACGCATATTACCTGTGCATTGTGTTGATGAATTTGTGAACGTGATATAGGGTTTTTATACAGATGTAGTTTGTACATTGTCATCATATTGTATACATGATTAGGGAGGCATGTAGATATACATGTACACTTGCACATGCCACGTCTTAATTTTGTTTCTTGCATTAGTATTGTACCATACCAGCATGTTGGCGCTGACCCATTCGTGGGAACTATATTTCAGATGACATTCCCGACACCTGAGGCTTAAGGAAGTCTAGCCGAGTGGAGGAGACTTAACTGTAGAAAAATATTTGAGCCCTTGGGGCGTATTTTGATATTATAAAAGATTGGTGTGTTTCTGAAAAGAATGGAAATGGTATTGTATATTGTAATAAATATAGAATTTTGTGATCTTTTAGTTTAAGTGTAGGAGTAGACGTGATGGATTGTATAAGTAGGTGATGTATCTTTAACTTTGATAAAGTTGTGGCCATCGAGTGAGGATGGATTGTGACTGTTGTATATATATGATGTATTGTGTTTATCAGGGGGAAAAAGGCTCGAAAAACAAAGGAGGTTCTGCCGAAATTTTTTTAAAACGGGAATGTATGTGTATTGATGGATATATTGTTCTGTTAGTGGAATAGGCTTGTATCTATATTAGTTAGTTGAATTATTTATTTATTTATTTATTTATTTATTTATTTGTTATTCATTTATTTATTCGTCTATTTATTTCTTTTCTTTTTTTGTTTCGTTCAGTCGCGTCCCCGGGTTCGGTCGGGAATTCGAAGCGTGACAACGTGGTATCAGAGCTTAGGTTCGAATACCTAGGGACAGTGGGAGAAGTTTAGACTTTCAGTTTAGCTGGGTGAGATTGGGTAACATGTTTTATGTGCGCGAGTTGCATTGATGTGCACGAGTATGCACTATATTGGATTTCTCGATTGACTGAGGATATATGATTGTTTGGTGTAATGGTGGACTAAGATTAGAAACTCGTATGCATGTTATAGACTGTATATTTTATGGGATAGGCCATATGCCTAGTTACTAAGTATATAAGTTGTACACTTAGTATCTATACGGTAGGCAATATGCCTAGTTATCTGTGAGATAGGCTATAAGCCTAGATGTCGATGGGGTTAGATGTGTGCCTAGTTACCTGTATAGCAGACTGCGTGCTTATTTATGTATGTATGTATATATATATATATATATATATATATATTTTGAGATAGATTTTCATACTTGGAGATTGATGTGGTAGGCTATTAGTAGGCTCCGATGAGTTAGAATAACCTTGGGAGAATAATAGGTTATTACATTGCATTGTGGTACGGGTAATATGTGAATGATGCCATTATGATAAATCACTAGGTGATTTCATGACTTGATTTGAGATTTGTTAAATAGTGAGGGACCTTGTGGTGTCCTAGTAATCATTGAGGAATTTTTTTTTTTTTTTTTATTGTGTTGAGTTATTAAGATGGGTTGTGATGCCCGGATGGATAAGGAAGATTGGCAGTGATAGGCCAATGTGTTTTGAGGATTTCATTATGTGTTGTGCCATGTGGAGTGAGTCGTTACGGATGGGATCGGAATCAGACCCTAGCAAAGAGTGTGGAGGCGCGGGCTGAGGGACCCTGTCTGCCCCGGAGTGGCTGAGCCGGAAGAGGGGGAGGGAGAAGGTGATAAGTTGTCTCACATCGCCTGGCTGAGGGAGAGGTGAATGGTCCATTGGTAAGGCTGCACGTCTACATGACACAATGCATTTTGCATCGATCTTTTATCATTTTGTTGAGGAGATGTATTTTTAAATTTCGGGACGAAATTTCTTTAAGGGGGGAAGGATGTAGAGATTTGAAAAAAAAATAAAATAAAATAAAATATTTAAATCGGTTTACGAAGTGCCAGGATAAATCCATGGGATTGATACGAATTATAAATTTATATTAAAAAGATATATACATATATATATATGTGTCCGTGAAATTTCTAAAGGAAATTATTGAAAAAAAAAAAGAAGACAAAGGAGTAGTGTCGGCAACTTTGGTCGTGTGGTGTGTGTGTGTTATATATTAGATATATTTATATATAGATATAATATATGACATGAGGGAGAAAAGCAGAACGGGGTAAGAAAAAAGAAATGGGAAGAAAAGAAAAGGGACGCGGTGCAGGTCTCGTGAAAACAGGAAAGAGAAGAGAGAAAAAGAGAAAAGGGGAAAAAGAGAAAGAAGAAAGAGAGAAAGAAAGGGGGGAATTGAGGCTAGGGGGCGACGGATTTGCGATGGGTTTTGGATTGCGATTGGGGTTGTGTGTTGCGGATTGGATGAGGTTGCGGTGTGTTGGTTTGGGGGTTTCATCATCGGAATTGTGATAGGGGTGCGATGACGGTGCCTGCCGCAAACGGTGTAGGGAATTTTGTCGGTTCGGTTGATTCACGAAGCAGGGACGCCACTGATTGAATCGTGGCAAGCGGAGCTGCGGCAATATGCGTATATGTCGGTGTGTATAGTGGCGCAGAGATGGATGGAGACCAGAGGGAGCATTGGAGAGATCAAATCAAAGGCAAACGTTGAGGCGTGAGAGAGAGATCTGATGTGGTGATTTCGGTGTAACATGGAGGATTCTGATACGGCTTAGAGTTGTGTGAGTGGATGTTACGGTTTGTGGGGTTTCCCTGTTCCTACCGTTTCAGTTGAGAACAGAGGAAGTTGAGGAGCAGTGGTAGGGTCGGTTGACTTGGATTTGGGTTGATTTTCTCTCGGCTGAATCTGGTTTATGCCAGGGTGTTGGGATGTTCTGGATATCTTGGGTAGTAGCATGAGAAATTGAACCGTAGCAGTTGTTTTTGTTCGGATTTTGGTGATTTTGGCTCAATGGTAGCAGCGTGTTGGTGTTGTGGTTGTGTGCGGGTGTTGCAGTTTTGTGGAGATGGAGGAGGGACGGAAGTGCAGTGGTGATTGATCCGTTGAATGGGTTGGTTGCTGCAGGTCTAAGGCATTTTGATGCTATTCAGTGGTTGGATAGACGTTGTTGTAGAGTCAACTGCAAACTGAGAAGAGGTATCAAAGAGAAGCTTGATTCTCAGTTGGTGATGGAAATCTGCCCTGTTTTGATGGCACTACAAGTGAGGCTGCAGCCAAACAGTTTATAGGAAATCATTACAGAGCTCAGATCACCATGGCAATGCAGGAATGCAGATTGAGCTTGTTTTAATTCTAATGGAGCTGTTGGGGCAGTAGCAGTAGCAATTTTATGGAGAAAAAGAGAGGATGTTCAGGTTTGGGATTCCCTAATTTCCTACAGTACTACCGCATATCAGGCCCTGCTTGTGGACTAGATTAGGGAGCTTGAAGTGGGTATTCCTTCTCTTCTTACGGATGGAATCAAGTTGCTCGTATGTACTAGCTCGAACCGGGAGAATTATTTGAATCAGAAATCAGTATTTGGGGAACAATGGCCATTGATGGGCTTGCACTTCCTGTTTTACAATAAGTTTAGTGCTCATGTTTCATTATGGGGTCTAGTGGCTGTAGTTGCTATAGGGAGTGGAGATCTAGCTGCTAATAGAATGTCAGGGGGTATTTTGGTGCTTTGGGACCACTCTATATTTGACACTTTAATTGTCAATGCTGGTGAGGATTGTCCATGTCATGTGTGGGACTAAATGGTAACTAGATTAAGATGATAAAGGAGGTTTCATGTTGGACATTTGGGGCTTGCTTTGACATTTATTATTGTGGCTACTTGGTCTGATACTCCAAGTGCTGGTATTTGATTAGCGGTACTTTAGAACAACAATGGTCAACTTAAGGTTGGATGGTGAATAAGATAGAAGAAAAATTGGAGGCAGCTGCGGCAAGAAGGAATTAACAGGAGCTGCACAGAGGTAGCAACAGAGAACTGGACAGTAATCTGATGAGAGGAAAGGAAAGTTCTTCAATATCTGATGGATGGGATGATAAAGGGACAGAATTTGTCAAGATCATCATCTGCTTGAGGAAAAAGGGTGAAGAAGGAACCGTCGAGTAAAGATGAACCTGGTTGATTGGATTGCTTAGCGGACACGAGGGGTTGAGATAACCCGATCATATTTACTACTTAACACTTTATTTTTTTGGTGTACATCCATAAATATGATTAATTAAAAAAATTGTCAAAACAAATACAGCGGGGACAAGCTTGAAAAAATTTATTGAGTAGGGACAAATTTAAAATATTTTTGAAAAATTTAAAAATATTAAATTGAATCTATTTTTTCAAAAATCTCAGTGGCCCAATGCTGTCACGCCCCTAACCCGCAGGGCTGGTGTCACATCCCCCAGACCCACTCTGTGCGGATTTGGGGCACGTGACAAAGGCCAGTTAGGCACCCATCGGGTTTTATCAGTTTTTTTTTTTTTTTGAAAGCAAAACCCCGACGGTAATCCTAACCACAGGCCATTCCGATCTAAATCCCAAGCATAATGCATTCGACATATATAATTTAAGCAGCGGAATTTTCACAAGAGAATGCATACATATATACTTGGCAGAGCATTCAGGATACATCATAGTCAGTCCTATCTTAATCAAGATTACAAAACAGTTTCACCACAAAAGGTCATAATCTGTTCAGTTACACAAAAAGTACAAAAATGGTATAGATTCACAAAAATGGGTTATCATTTTATCTGGGGGTCTCCAACATTTTCCCCCTAAGTCCTGAACCTGCTAAACCTGTCCATCTGAGAGTTCCCCTGAAATTATTAAAATAATGGAATGAGCTTTAAAAAGCCCAGTGAGTAACACAGATATCCAGGCAAGAGTTTCGAATTCAATCTTTGCTTAAATCACATGGTAATTAAATCAGTTTGGAATTAATAGTTCAATAAATCCAAGTCAAGTTCAATAGATCAAAACAGATAAACGGTTCAGGGTGCTAGCATATCAATCAGAAGTATAGTTAATCATTTGAGAAACTAAAAACCATGTCATCGGTGATAAAAGCATGCATTTAAAACGATTGCATTAAAACATATGGTATCCGAAACAATTTAGCAGATCAAGGAGCAGTAACTAAACAGTGTCAGAAGTTACTCACCTTCAATATTTGAGTTTGAAGCTATGAACGGAGCCTTCCTCTTTTTCTCCTTAAGCCTAAAACAATTCATAGAGATTTATCAACTCATGACCTCAGACTGAGTAAGTCTACCCTATGATGGGTTTCATGGAACTAACCTATAGTGGCTAGTTCATAGGTCTTACCTCTTAAGCATTTGGCTTAGGGTTTCAGTGTCTTCACACATTTATCGGTTCTGATTTTCATAATATGGACCTAACCATTAAGTTCGGAAGGTCAAAGAAAGTCAATTTAGACTCTCTCGGCTTTTAAATCTGGGTTCGGGTATATCAGGGGTATTTCGATCATTTTTGCCGTCACATAATTTCTGTCTCGGATTCGTCATCTAATCATGTATATAATCTCACAAGTGTCAGGTCTACCACTGGTATTAATTTCGTTTTAATCGGACTTCATTTGGGCCTTGTACAGTGTCAGGGGTATTATGGTAATTTCATATGTTGTATTTTTCGGTACTTTATTTGCAGTCACGGACCTCACCATTGAGTCCGGAATGTCCAACATAGTTAAAATGGACTATCTTTCAGTGTAATTTGGCCCTATGTGTCATTAGGGGCAGTACGGTCATTTACCCTTTACATGTCTGTATTTTTTGGGACTTGGTTTCACAAATCGGACTCAGCCATTGAGTCCGGAATGCCCGAAATAGTAAGATTACACTATTCAATTATTAAATTCGGACTTCGTTTGACTTGTTTAAGGTCCAGGGGCAATATGGTAATTATTCCCTTTTAATAAAATAATTAAATAATTATTTTATTATTTTATTTAATTTTTCAGGGGTATAATTGCAAAAGATTTTCAAAATCTGGGCCTTAGTGTGATTCTGTTAAACAGTGGGGGTCAGTTTGTAAATATTTAAAAATTCAAAACTGAACCAAAGGGTTCAGTCTCTTTACAACTGAACCGGTCCGGTTCAATCCGGTTCTGACCGGTTCTGTTACATTGCTGACGTCACGATGACGTCAGCCCTAAAATAATTTAAAAACCAGTTATCCAAAACGACGCAGTTTCATTAATGCCCATCCGTTTTTAATCGGGTCAGGGCCCGACCCGACACCCGGTTCGACCCGACCCGGTACTGTTCATCGTCCCCAACCCCTTGGTTACTGTTGCCCTAAAAATCTGCAGATTTTCTCTTTCATTTTCGTGGTGTTTGGGACACGGTTTCTTGCTGTTTTCGACTCCATTCGGTTTCTGTATTTTATACCAACCATTTAACATCGATCTCAAGCATCGAATCACTCTAACAGGTTCTGTTTTCAAAACGATAGCCGTGACCTGTAACATGATCTAGCATCCTCATTTCTCAACCATTTTATACCAAATTTGTTGCTATGTGACCCACGGATCATAAGGTTCATGCCCCTATTTTTATTTTTCAGTTTGGTCTCGGTTTTAGAAGATTTGGGTTTCAAACCCGTAGCTTCATTTTCAAATTCGTGGGGCTACAGTGAGTTCTGGGGTCGCGTAGGTATATATTTGAGATCCTCTTGGGGTCTATTTCAGGTCTTGACACTCAAGGTTCCATTCTGCTATGGTCGATTCAGACCTGGTGTTTCAAGGTCCATTAATGGAGGTCACCTTCGGTTTTCATGGTTCTTGACCATTTTAACACCTCCAACACACACAGTATGCTCAAAACTAATTCTTAGGATCAAAAATAACCATGCATGCAGTCTACACCCGTAGCACTCCATCAAAACAGTTCAAAATTTAAAAATAAAGGAAGAGGTAAGTTTGGAAGTTCACCTTCAACAGAGACCCTCTCCTCCTATGGCTTGACTCAGAGCTTCTCACAGTGCTTCCTCAGGTTCCTTAGGTCAAGCACTTCACTTCAAGCCTTCCCCTTGCACCTTCAAGTGGTCACTTTCTCTCAAACACTTGCATGCACAAATTTGTTTCCTCCTCCCTACACTCTCACACTCTCTCACAGTCCCTCACGTATGCACACACACACTCACTTTTGGTATTTCAGAATTCTCTAAAGAGAGAATTCTTTGGTGCAAGTTATGTATATATATATATATATATAGGGTTATACACATATATATATGAGTGTATCTCTGCACTTAGTGGGGTTAGTGGCTGATTGACTTGATGGAGAAGATGTAGGGCAATGATGTAGGGAATGCATGCAAGGCCATTGGCCAGTTTGGGTGGTGGCTTGGGCAAGAATTGAGGTTATATACATATGTTAGTGCATCTGTACACAAAGTAACCAACAGCCTAGTTGGTAACTTTTTGGGACAAAATTACTTACCTTGGTAGGTCAAGGGTTCAATTCCCCTTGGCCTCCCAAGTGACCATTTTCTCATATTTTTCTAGTTAAGGCCCTGTTTGGTTGTCGCAGAATTCCAGTTTCACTATTTTGGCCTTAACTTTCAATCCGTAACTCCTTTTTCAGTGCGGTTTCTTTCTGTCACTTCCTACTCAAAATATCTTTCATTGACCATGGTCCAATGTCGGTTTTTATTTTCTCGAGTTTCTCATAATTAGCTAATTCGAGTTTTATCACTATTACAAATAGACATTAAATTAGCTAAACCTGACATTTCATTCCCAAAACAGTTTTCAATACACAAAACATGTCAGTTAAGTAATTGGGGTGTTACAGCTGGACTAAGGGGTCATTGGACCCTAATAAGGTAGGTAATATGTAATACCCCGACCCAAAGACACCGAGTCATATTGGGCACGCATTACGAGAATAGGAAAGATCAGTGTAAAGATGATGAATTAAAGAAAATAATTAATTTTTAAAAGTAATTAATTATTTTAATATAAGAAATGAGTTGTAATATATATATATATAATTAAATAAGTTTTAATATATATAATTAAATATAAATATATATATATATAAATAAATAATTATAACTTCAGATATATGTGTAAATATGTACATATGTCTACATATATATATGTATGCATGTGTGCATGCATGCATGTATGTTAAAATATGTATGTATATGAAATGTATGTATATTATATATGGAATAAGAGAGCATGCTATTGTCCAAAGTGTACAAAAGTGTGTGTGTGTCAGTGAGAGGTGTGTGTATATATCCAAGGTATATTAGGGTGTGAACTATGTGTGTATATATATATATATATATATATATGTAAAACAAAACAAACACACACACACAACCGGCCATTTAATGCCTGCCCCCAAAATAGTAGAAATCTGAGTAAGGAAGCTGCCACAAGTTAACCTATTTGGTGGGACAATCAGAAAAATGTGATGATCACACATATACTATTATATACACAACCATATACACACCTCACGGCCATACAAAAAGATTAGTTCAGGCCGTGAGTGAGGGAGAGACTGAAGGAGATTCTAGGACATTCAGAAGTGGGAAGCAAGGAGCAAATGGGAGAGAAACAGTTTGGAACAAGGTAAACCCACAAAACACTTAAATTTCTCTCTCTAGAATTTCTATACGTATGAACTGTTTTAAGCTTTGATTTAGTGTATATAATGTTTAAAGCATGTTTAAACAATGATAAGCATGAAAATTTCAACCTAAAACACCTTAGAAACATCAGCCGTACACAAGGCAGCCATTGAAGACCTTGCTTGAAGCAGGTCTGAACCGACTTCTTCTAAACCCAATTGGGTTTATCAAGACTTCAAGTAGACCTCACGAGCATCCCAAAAACCTTAATACGCGATCAAAAATCCCAAAGAAAGCCCTTCAAAAATCAAATTACAGGTTCGGGTTTCAAGACCCAACCTCATAAACTCACATCTAAACTAGATTTAAGAAATGGGGAATGAGACCTGATGGAAAGTGGACCACGACGCAACAAACCTCATGAGATTTGGTTAAGAAACGAGCATGAACAAGCAGGTTACAGGTTTAAATTATCGAATCCTAAACCTGAACACATGAATTCATTTTAAAACCTAAAATGAATGCCGAACCAGTCCTTAACACCTTAGGGATGTTTTGGATCAAAAACAGAGAGGAATCGTTGAACCAAAACTGCACGAAATTGAAGCTTTTAAGCTTCGAAAATTAGGGCAACAGAGAGGGTTCGATGGGGAAGACGACAGTGGGTTAACTCGGTTTTAAAAGCTCTGACCGAGTCGACTCGGACACGTGGTGGTCCTTAGGATTGCCACCGCATTAAGAACGACGACGTCGTTTTGGGGCCTGATAGTTATATATATAAAACCGTAAGGAGTTTTAAAGAGAAGAAGGAAAACTCGCGGTCAGTGGGGTTCGAACCCCTGACCTCACGTGCCCACGCGCCCCTCCTTTCCACTCGGCCACGCACTCGCGTGTGTCTAAGTTGGGGCAACAAATATATATACAATATATGTATATATATAAATAAAAATAGAAAATAAAAAAGGTGCGACTGCACCTATTGGGATTCGAACGTGGTATCTTTTAGAGAGGGAGGTGGCACGCTGGCCAGCGTGCCACCCTATTCGACCATTAATTAAGTGCACACTAAATATATATATATATATATATATATATATATCAGACTTTATAAATTTAAATTTAATTAAATCTATTTAATTAAATTAAATACTCTAAATTAGTCCGGTGTCCAAATGAGATGAGTTATATATGTATTCCTACTGTCTCGGACCTTCTGAGTCCATTGGTGAGGTCTGTGATATGAGACGAGGTCCCAAAAAAATTTAAGACCCGTAAAAATGTCAAAATGACCAAATTACCCCTGCACCTAAAATTGAGTCAAACGAGGTCCGACTTAAATAAATGAATAGTAGATTTTGACTATCTTAAACGTTCTGAGTCTAATGGTAGGGATCCGTTTCACGAGATGGGACTCAAAAAAAAAAAAATTTAGACACGTTAAAGTATAAATTACCAAATTGCCCCTAACATGTCCTAAGCCGAATTAAATTCTAAGAAAGTCTAAATTGACTTTATTCAACGTTCTGGACTCAATGGTAGAGTCTATTCAACTAAAAGAAGTGTCTAAAATAAAAAGACATAAAATTTGATAAAATAGTAAGAGTTAGGTGACTATAAATCTAAAACACTGCCGAAGTATGAAACTAAGGCACGTAGATTGAAATGAAATACGGAAAGACATGACACGTAAACAAGTGAAGTAGTTGAATTAAATTAAAGTAAATAGAGCTACCAGAAGAGTATACCTTAAGAGTATAACGCCTAAGATTAAAGTTAGGATTTAATACGATATAAGCATAAGTTAAGAAGCATCAGTAGATGATATTACAGTGATGTGAAGTTAATGAGACTATTTATGAATTGTTCTTAGGAACTACAGAGGAAGTGGAGAAAGCGCATTTTTAGCACTAACCCTGAAGGACCGAGGTGAGTAACCCTGCCTTTGAAGTGGAGATTTAACTCCATGAATTTGAAGAAGTTTTAAGTTTCAATGTATTAAAGCCTCGAATATCAAATTCAGTATCATATGATTCCTGTTTTAAAATGTTTTCTGCTTTCATAAATTGTATTGTGACATGCTGGGTGATTGGTCTGAATCACAGGTTTTCCTTTTTAATTATGTTTCAGCATGTCTGGGTTTAAAATGCTAAATTTTCATAAATGTTCTGAGTTTGATTATTCTAAATATTGAAGTTCTATTGCAGAAGTTATATATTTCATGTTTTAAATATTCATGAAAAATATCTATTGAAGAAACCATGTGATAAGTTATATATATATTTCATGTTTTAAATGTTCATGAAAAGTATCAATATGAAGAAGCTATGTGATAAATGTTTTACAAGATAATGGTGCATAAGCACATAGGCAGGATTTTGGGCTTCTTCAGAGCTCAATTGACCTGTCAAAGACCACATAGTCAGGATTTTAGGTTGTACGAAACTCAATTGACCTGTCATGTGAAATGCCCGGTAACAAGATCTAATCCCTTAAGCAATGAGATATCTCCACGTATACGAAAAATGGGGGTTTGGTTCGAAATAGATTCCACTAATGAAAGAGAAAAGATGAAAAATGCTTTTGAAAATGGAAGCAGGTTTTTACCCCCTATTTTATTATACATGTTGACATGCTTTTAAATTACATATACTTTATTTGAAGAAATGTGTATTTAGCTGGAATACTTTAAATGTTTCTAAGCTATCTGTTTTAAGAATGCATATGCTCTGTGTTCTAAAATGTACGAGCAATTGGTAGTGAGTATTTTATAAACTCTCATGTGCTAAACCACTACCAGTTGAAAACCCCATGACGAATGCAGGAATTACTCACAAGCTTAGATTAGCTTACCCGGATTTATATCTGCCCCCTTTCAGGTAAATGATGGCAGCTTGATCTTGATGGCGATGATGATAAGCCTATCTATTTTGGAAGAAGAGTTAGGCAACTAATCACAAGGACTAGCAATTCTCTTGGGGATGTACTATGAAGTGGGCAATATTTTATATTTGGAAGTATTTCGCTATTGTGTATTAAGTCCCATGGAACAGTTAAACATGTATTAATTTTGAAGCCTTTAAGTTTTTAGTTATGCTCTGAATGTATGATAATGTGTACCATTGTGAATAGCGGCAGTATCGGACGGATGTGCAAATTTTAAAATGAGAAAAGAAAAGAAAAAGTTTTTCACGCTTCTTCAACCACATGAAGCACATCTATTCGATACCGCTGCAGATGCGAGCCTTGTCCCGAGGCCTTCGGGCCTTGGGGCAGGCGGTCGCGACACGGGGTCCGGGCGAGGCGGATTTCGGGTCGTGACATAATAGGACTAACCATCCTAGTCAAGTAGATAAAATACAGGCCATTTTTTTTGAATTGATTTCCTTTATTTGGTTTCGGTTCGGTTTCCTGATTAGACTTGTTCAAGTCTTGTAACGGGACTAAATGAAATTAATTGCATTCAAAAGTACTATGACAAACATCCAACAACAGAGTACAATATTGTAACACCCAGAGCTGACTCTACAGCTTAACATATACATGTACAACAACAGTCTAAAGAGTACAAGCACCCTAATAAATGTAACTGAATATATACATGAATGAAATTAAATATTGTGATGACTTCGATTTCCCAAAACATGCAAACAAGCAGCATGCAAAAACTAATGCAAGTCCGAAAAGGACACCCCTTATAGTCCAGTATGCATCACAATCACACCACATCATCATATCCCAAACACAGATATAAACATAAGTATCAAAGGGCATGGCACCACTAGGTATGGTTTGACAATAATAGTCAAGTAGTCAATATATGAAAGGTCAGACACATGACATAATTATAAACATATAATCTCACGAAGCTACCTCCATTTTCTATTTTAATACCACAAGAACAATGTATATAAATATATAACCAATCACAAGATGTAAGTGTAAGCTTACCCAACCCACGAAACACCTCAATTTCCTGTTCAAAGCCATAAGAATAATGTCTACATTCGCAGCTAAGCAACCATTCACAATTGTCATAGTATCACAACTGGCAGTGTACAATCCATCAATAACCATAATGAAGTATCACAGATAAGTCAAGGAATATAATCTCAAGTGAATCAATCTATAACAAAAGGGATAAAGTCTTATTCATCCCATTTCGTTCTCTCAACCATCTCAATCCCATGAGTATCCACCTAATTTGGCTCTCAATAAGCCTATGTGCTTTACGAGCTACTAACTCGATAGAAACAAACGACCACCATTGTGGGTTTACAGCTAGCAAGCTAAGGGGAGACACCATTCCTATCATAAGTAAAACACCTGGTAAAGTGAAATCTCACCATTCAATAGCACACAAAAGACATGACTAATTCTCATCCTAAGTCTTTTTCTCATAAATGTTCTTTTTCTAAAGTTCCAATATCTCAATCCACACCACAAACTATGCTCATCAACATCAATATCCCTTCAAATCTCACACTGCTTAAATATAGTCAACACTATGCATATTGGCATCATTCATATCCACAACAATACTAACAACCATAAGAGAGGATATATGATTTAACAATTAGATATAGGAATAATGACGATCATATATATCCATGACAGAAATAGAAATCATGATAAACATCAAAATAGCAATCACATGTATCCAATATCACTATGTAAATATCCAACATCATAGCATTTAATATAACAATCACATCATACTGATAAATCAATCATAAAGTAATCAATGGTGATAACAAATATCTTGTATAGATCATATAACAAATGCACACATCAATAAGTTAGGACTTACTTGTAACACCCCGGTCCCAGAGAGACCGGATTAAGGGGTCACCAGGAACCCCAAACTATAAGATAGGCAGGTAATTGAGACTAATCATCCTAGCCAAATGAATAGAATATAGTCTATTTCTTTATTAGTTTATTTTCTTCAAATCACTTTCCCTTAATTTGATTTGGTTCGTTGACATTCTTATACTTGATCAAGTCCCATAACAAGATTTAATGAAATAAATCATAATAAAGTGCAACTGAACTAAAATTATTCATCAATGGTGTACAACAAGGTGAAATTCAGAGCTGAATCTAACGGTCAATACACAACATATACATTATGTCAAAGAAGGGTACATACTCCTTTACAATATACAACAAATGAATACAACTATTTGAAACCAATGCCATTTAAGTCTCTATCCATATTATGCTGCTCCAACAACTGTCTTCTATAAGTCCAGTACTTGCCATTCCCATGAACAATAAGGGTGAGCCACAACGCTTAATAGGGTTTCTCAAAATACACAAGCATGCAGCGTGTAAAAACTAATGGCAAGTCCGATAAGGATAATTCCTAATGTCTGGTATGTAATTCCAAGCACACAACAATGTCATCAATCAAGTCATAGATACAAACATAATAGTTAAGAGAATAAAATACTACTCTACAGGCTACAACAACAATGATAAGGTACCCAATACACATCGAACATAAAGTATATCAACATATACAAACCTCACGAAGCACTTCAATTTTCTGTTCAAATCAATTAGAATAATGATATCCAATACGAATCGATGACATAACCAGTCAATAAAATATAATCACTTCACCATTATATAGACAACAAATATAATTCACAACATAACAAATCCGAGCAATACCTATTATGGTCATCAATACAGTCCATGTAATGCCATGATGCTCAATGCAGAAAGGTAAACACGTATGATTTAAATTGCGATTCCAAATCCCAACTTCATCTCTCTCAATTCATAATTCAATCACCTAATGGCCCCCCGAAAAAGTTTGATGCTTCTCGAGCTACTAACTCGATGGCAATGCACCACCACCCGCGCGGGTTTACGGTTTGTAATCGAAGGAAGACACAATCCCTGTCATAAAATAATCTCAGTCTCTAATCATGATCTCATCATACACTATTCATCTGTCCCATCAATCCATCCACACCACTCAGGTGTGCTCAATCCATATCGTAGAGGTTCGCGATATAATCGCATCAACTATAGCAGATTATAATCCGCACCGCTACCCTGCACGATATAATACACAATCGTAGCAAATTATGATGATAGTAAGCACAAGAATAATAATGACAATCTTATCATAACATCACACAAGATTCAAGTATCAGAATAGTAATGATAGTCACATCATAAAAATCAACGACAAATGTGCAATACCAACCGATCATGATGTAATCTTAGCCCCAATCATCACCCGACTATAAGGAAACACTACTTGAGTCTATCACAATGTATATTAGAACCTCAAACTCTCCAGGTTCAACTATTTGGCCACCCCGACTGTCATGCCCCTGATTTTCAAAACCCGAGGGGTGACTTAAAGGGTTTTTTTTTTTTTAAATATTTCAAACATGGTTTTTAAGGAATGACAAATTATTTCTCAATTGCTATCTCAATCGCCCTTGAAAGTAACCTAATACTTTAGCTCCAAAATAAAATAAAAAAATAAATATTGCACAAGGCAGCCATGCACGTAGGCGCGAGCGCGCCCGAGGCGTACAACACGACACGGTGTGGGCACTGGCAAGGGGCGCAAGGCTGCACACTGGGAGCGCGCACGCGACCTGCAGTAGTGCGCAAGCAATGAGGGCCCAATCCTTTCAATAGATATATATTTTTTACTGTTCAAACTGCAAGCATACAGTTTTTTTTGTTGCATTTTTTCCTCTTTTTGCTTCAACTATGCATTTCAATCTTTTCAAATCTCTTTCAATTTTTAAAATTCTAAAAAAACAGTAATTAAGCTTTATACCTTTAAACTCACTACCGGGATCATCGAATTTTAAAACTAGTGAAATTACCATTTTGCTTCTCAACCAAATTTGCCCATTTTTATAAAAGTTTGGCATGACCTATTCGTATTCTCTAGTTACCATCTCATATTCACCACCACATCACCTAATAATTAATTTTAATACAATTTCATCACAAAATCCAAGGTTGTACAATTCTACAGAAAATTCTGTACAGATAACCTTACTTTAAAAATTCATAACTCCTAAACCACAAGTCCAAATCCCATAAAATTTTCACAGTAGCATACCTTATAAGTCTAGTTTTCCCAAAAATTGGAATCACTCAAAAGGGATTCCTATAGAGGTCTGTGGGTAGTGTTATGTAGTTATAGGTCAGATTTTGAGCAGTTTTGGAACAATTTCTATAACTCTTGCAATTTAACTTCAAAAAGGTTCATTCTTCTTTCATTTGAGAGATAAGACATAGATCTCTCATGACACAAAATTTCAGTTCATGAATCCTAGTGTAGATAGTTCTATAGTCTCTCAATCTTAATGCCTCTTTTGTGGCCTTAATTCCTAAGGAGGGGGAAGAGGACATTAAAAATTTCCATCCGATTAGCTTGTTGGGGAGTGCTTACAAGCTATTGGCTAAAGTTCTTTTGATGAGATTGTGTGGGGTTATCGAAAGAGTGATTTCTAAGAGCTAGAATGTCTTTGTGGGGGTAGACAGATTTTGGATGATGCCCTTATTGCGAATGAGTGTATAGATGTGAGGAGGAAGATGGGAAAGTTGCGATTGCTTTACAAGATGGATATTGAGAAAGCTTATGACCATGTAAATTTGGAATTTTTGCTCACTATGCTTGAGAAGATGGGTTTTGGAATCAGATAGAGGAGGTGGATTTGAGACTGTATCTCTATAGTCTCTATGTTAGTGTTAGTGAATGACTCTCTTACGAGTTTCTTTTAGACCTCAAGAGGATTGAGACAGAGGGACCCTTTGTCTCCTTTTCTTTTAGTGATTGTGATGGAAGCTTTTAGTACCATGACAAGTACGGTAGTGAAAGGATGGCTAGCGAGAGGTTTTATGGTTCCTAATGAGGTGGGAGCTTAGTAAAGGTCTCTCATATTTTATTTGCAGATGACACTATTTTGTTTTGTGAGGCAAATGAGAGACAACTCCATTTTATAAGATGTGTCCTATTGTGTTTTGAGGCGGTTTCGAGTTTATGAGTAAACTTGGGGAAGAGTAAATTGATTATGGTTGGGAAAGTGGAAGGGGTGGAGAGTATGGCTAGTACATTGGGGTGTAAAGTGAGAGCTTTTCCTTCTACATATTTGGGTCAGCCTTTGGGAGCTTCTCTTAGATCTATTTCGATATGGGATCCTATTGTAGAGAGGTTTCAGAGGAGATTTGTCGGGTGGAAAGGGAGGTACCTATCGAAGGGAGGGAAACTCACTCTGATAAAAAGTATTTTGGCTAACTTGCCAACATACTATATGTCGCTGTTTCCCATTCCTGCAACGGTTGAGAGTAGGTTGGACAATATTCAAAGAAATTTTTTGTGGGGTGTTATGGAAGATGAAAAGAAGATTCACTTGATCAAGTGGGAAAAAGGTCAAGATGCCTATTAGGTTAGGGGGATTATGCGTGGTGGATTTGGAAATTTTTAATAAGACGTTATTGGGAAAGTGCTTATAGAGGTTTGGGGTGGAGAATCATATGTTGTGGAGGGAGGTGGTGGCAACCAAATATAGGCATAGTGGAGAGAGAGGGTTTCCGAGAGAGGTGATGGGGCCAGTGGGTGGTGGATTGTGGAAGTTTATTCAAGAGGGTGTGGAGGATATTAGAAGGTTAGTTAGTGTCGAAAGTATTTTAGAGAATGAAAAAATATGTATTCTTCTTTCTAGGAGGTCAAGATTTATAGTCACAGCTTACAAGTAAATAAGGAAACTATCCTAAATTAGTTTTTACAATCAATCAATCAATCTAATGCCCTAAGTTAAGTAACAGATTAAGCTCAATCTAATGCCTAAATTAAGCTAGAGATTCAGTCAATATTTACAAAATTCCCCCTCAAGTTGGAGAGAATATATCTATAACTCCCAACTTGTTACAAACAGAGTCCATGGCAATCTTTAGTAAAGCTTTGGTAAAGATATTAGCAAGTTGACTAACAGAAGGAACAAATGGAGTAGTGATTTCCTTAGACTCTATTTTCGATCGAATGAAATAACAATCAACTTCAATATCCTTGATCCGTTCATGAAAGACTGGATTGTTGGAAATATGAATCGCCGATTGATTGTCACAATGGAGATGTGTTGGACCATGTACTAGAACATCAAATTCTTGCACAAGTGTTCTTAACCAAGTTAGCTCACAAGTAGTATGTGCCATTGCTCGATACTTTGCCTTAACACTAAAATGTGTCACAACCGACCGCTTCTTGCTTTTCCAAGTCACAAGATTACCCCATAAGAAAGTACAATAACCAGTGGTAGATTTGCAATCTAAAGGTGATCCTGCCCAACAAGCATCAGTATATCCCTCAATCCGAAGATGTCCAAATGATCGATAAAGAAGACCACGTCTTGGGACATTCTTAAGATACGAGTAACAGCATCCATATAAGGAACATGAAGACTAGTTATAAATTGACTCACAACACTGACTGCATAGAAGATGTCAAGTCGAGTAATAGTTAAGTAAATAAGCTTACCCACGAGTCTTCGATACATCTCTAGATCCTCAACCAAATGACCCTCATCTGGCATCAACTTTAGATCGGTCTCCATGGGTGTAGCTACAGGTTTGGAGTCAAGATAACCTGTATCTTTCAAAATATCAATAGTGTACTTCCTCTGAGATAAACTGATCCCTACTTTTGATCTTGCAACCTCAATACCAAGGGAATAATAGAGTTTTTCAAGATCTGTGGTGAGAGAAATGGAACCAAGATGGCAAATCAATGTCTAGATACCTACCTTATCACTACCGGTGATCACAATATCATCTGCGTAGACAACTAGAATCATGATACCTCTTTGCATCTTTTTAAAGAATACCGAGTGATCAGCTTGGCTCTGAGTCATATCATGAGTAACAACTACCTTTAAATTTATCAAACCAAGCTCAGGGAGACTATTTGAGTCCATAAATAGACTTCTGAAGATGACAAACATATTTCTCATTAGACTCAAAACCAGGTGGTTGAGCCATATACACAGTCTTAACAAGATCACCATATAGGAAGGCATTTTTTACATCGAGCTGACGAAGAGGCCAATCGAGATTCGCAACAAGAGATATGATAACCCGAACAGAATTCAATTTGACAACATGAGAGAAAGTCTCGGTCTAGTCAATGTCATAGGTTTGGGTAAAACCTTTGGCTACAAGGCGAGCTTTCAATCGTTCAACAGTACCATCAGAATTCTTCTTGATTGTGAAGACCTAATGACAACCAACAATTTTAGCACCAGCAGGTTTAGGAACAAGAGCCCAAGTACGATTTAATTCCAAAGCATGCATTTCCTCTTCTATTGCAGTCCGCCAACCAAGATGGGAAAGAGCTTCCCTCTAGGATTTAAGAACAACAAGAGATGATAGGGACAGAGAGAAAACTTGAAAGGAAGATGATAAATGATCATAAGAAACAAAGTTAGAGATAGGATGAGCAGTGAAAGTACGTGTACCTTTATGGACTGCAATGGGCAAATCAAGATCAGAGTTAGAAGAATGAGATGGATCGGCAGACGGTGAGGTAAGTGAAAGATGTGAGAGAGAAGGTCCAGCAGGAAAAGTGACTGAAGCTACAGCTTGGTGATGACAAACATACACCTGAGAAATAGGAGGACAAGTAGGAACACTAGTAGGTAAAACAAGCTCAGGAAATAATGGTGCTTGTAACTGACTTCCTTTTGGGAAATAATAGGAAATAGTCTCAAAGAAAGTGACATCAGCACTGACCAAGTACTTACGTAAGATAGGAATGTAGCACCTGTAACCTTTCCGTGTGTGTGAGTAACCAAGAAATATGCTTTTATTAGCATGAGAGTTAAGTTTGTCACGACCAGGTTGCAAGTTATGCATAAACAATACAAATCCAAGAACTTTGGGGGAAAGGGAGAAAGATGTTTATCAGGAAACATGATATTAAAAGGTGATTTTCCCTACAAAATTAAAAAAGTCATCGTATTTAAAAGATACGTAGCTGTAAGGACAACATCCCCCCAAAACACTTGGGAACATGCATCTGGATCATAAGGGCACGAGCTATAGAAATGATGGGACCGTTCTTTCTTGCGGCAATCCCATTTTATTGGGAGGTAGTGACACTGGATGTTTGGTGTATAATGCCTTTGGACTTGAGAAACTGTTTAAAATAATTGTCTTTATACTCTTAAGCATTATCAGTTCGAAAAACCAACAATTTGGCATTGAATTGATTAGAAATTTTAGAATAAAATGATTGAAATGCATTAAACAATTGAGAACAATTTCTAAGCACATACACCCATGTCAAACAAGAATGATCATTAATAAAAGTAACAAAATATCAAGAACCACATAAACCAGTGGTCCGAGATGGTCCCCAAGTATCATAATGAACTAGTGCAAAAGATTGAAAATAAGGGGGGTCAGCACGTAGAGGAAACAAAACTCTATGATGCTTATTAAGTTCACATGTCTCACAATTAAAACTAGAAAAATCAAATAAAGTAGGAACTAAGTGACGAAAATTAGCAAAAGACGGGTGTCCAAGGCAATAGTGCCACTGATAAGGAGAAACAACGGAATGTAGAGCAGAATGAGTCGACTGATAAGATGACTAAATGTGGTAGAGTCCATTCTTCTCATATCCCCCACCAATCATCATCTTTGTCTTTAGATCCTAAAATTTACAATAAAAAGGATAGAAGGTTATTAAATAGTAGAAGAACTGGGTAAGTTTACGAATAGACAACAAATTGAAAGAAAATTAGGGTATGTATAAAACAGATGAAAAAATGAGACTAGATGTGCAAACACTACCAATTCCTTGAACACAAGCTTTAGTCCCATTAGCAATAGTGATAAAGGAGGGAGAAGAAGGACGAGAAATATTAGAAAGAAGAGACAAGTTACCTGTCATATGATCAGACGTCCCAGAATCAAGAATTCAATGAGTACTGAAAGAAGAATGAAGATATGTGTTACTTGATGAAACCAAATTGGTTGTGGAAGTAGAAGAGGCATTGGCACACTGAAGAATAGCATCATATTCTGTCTAGGAAATAAGGATCTAACCTTCAAAAACCTACTCAGAATTGTCACGACCCGAAATCCACCCTATGCGGATCTCGTGTCGCGGGGCCGACCCGAAAGCCGTCCCTACTTTTTCCATTCCTGTATCATAGTACTAATATGCAAAGTACTAAAACCTCAAAACAATAACAGCGGAAGTCTTTTCCATACACAATGTTAGTGAAAGTCTTTACAATACATAATATGGTTCTACATAAATAAAATAAGAACCAAACATGACCAGCACCCGAGGGTGGTGAATACATGGGAGAACTAAAACATAAACTGATGCATTTTCTCAAACGTCCTTCTATGTCTTTAGACTCCTACCGGGGTCTCGCGGCATCAGTACCTGAAATGGGGGTGAGGAGGGTGGAATGAGCTACAAGAGCCCAGCAAGTAAATACAGATCTCCGACACTGGTATCGAGGATCATAAAAGAATATGAATCCAAGAATAAGAATATGATAGCCGATCATAAAAATAAGATGCTATAATAGCCAATGGAAACAGTTGCCATAAAGGCCAATAAACAATGGAACACAATGTACAATTAGGAGTAAGGGACATATCATCAACATGAAACTCTTAACATGTGAACAGTGGCAAATGAACAGTGGGATCACAATGTGTAATCAGTAGGAATAGCCTAACAATGTCCTGGAACTCTCAACGATAATACAATAACAAGAAAGTACTGCCATTATAATTGATCACAATAAATCAATAAAGGAATATCTCACAATACAAGATAATCATAAGAACAATGTAACTCAACAATTTTAGTTGGGCAATCATGTAAGAGATGCTTTTGTTCTGTGTCAGGGCTTGATATGCCCTCGGTCTTTGGGGGCCCGGTTTACCCCCTTCAGTGCATTCCAGTGTATGGCCATATGTCCGTTCACGGACTCGACCCGAAGGTCTTCAGTGTATTTAAAAGCATCGGATGGATATTGTGACTGAGCACAAATCCAGTATACATAAACATTTCATGATCATAAATGATTCCATAAGAGTATATAAAATGGAATATCATCAATTCAATGGACACATAACAATAGGCATTTGAAAGTACGGTTCAACATGATAACAATGGTACAACAATAAATCAATGTCCACCAGATAGAACAATATCACATTGTGGAGACAATAACATCAGATACGCTCAGGAGTACAAGTTTGGCAGTAAAAGAATGAACTTGGCTTGATAACACCACATGGAAGAGAAAGGGTATCTACTTACCTCTAATGCATTGCTAAATCAGTCTCCTGTAGGTTTTCCTTTTCCCGTTGAGTTCCCTATATATCAGTAAATACGTTTCAGAATAATTTCTATTCACCAAATTCTATGCCTTGCTATGGTCAGTATTTCTAATACTTATTTAGACTTTTATATGTCCGTTGTTCTCGGAACCTCTTTTCATAATTTTGACATTACCAATAGATTCGGAAGGTTCAGAATAATAAAAATTCACTAATTATTTAATTCAATCGGAGTCCATTTGACTCACCTGTGAAGTAGGGGTATTTTGGTCATTTTTACAAGTCGTAACTTTTCGGGACTCCGTCTCGTGAAACGGACCTCACCATTGGACTCAGAGCATCCAAGATAATAAAAATGGACTATTCATTTGCCCTATTTGGACCTCGTTTGACCCACTTTTGAGTCAGGGGTATTTTTGTAAAATTAACATTTTTCTGTTGGGCCTTAGTGGAATTATTCAAAACATTTGGGGCCGGTTCATAAATTCCATAAGCTGCGGTCTGAACCAGTTGGTTCAGACCCCAAAACCCTAAACCGGTCAGCCTTTCTCCTGAACCAAACGGTTCAGTTTCATTCAAGAACCGGAATACAATAACCCAATTCCCTATCCCTATCCATGGTTCGGTTAACCCCAAAACCCAATTCTATTTCTTATCCCAGTTACCAAACAGCCTAATTGATTTTAATTTCACATTCAAAACGACACAGTGTTGGACCTGTATTGCGGTCGGTCGGACCTCAACCCGACCCGACCCAGACCCGATCTCATCCTGACCCGAAGAAGCCCCCGATAGTCCGGTCGTCTTCTCCGGTGGGTTTTCCGGCCACGGTCGCCGGAATAGCGAAATTCCTCACGGAACTCACTGATTTCACGTCCAAAATCTACTGTTTTTCTTCCTAATGAATTCTAAAATTGTAAGGAATGTTTTAAGACTGATTTTAACCTCCAACCTCACCGGTTTCATGCACCCATTCCCAGTTTCCGGCGTAGCACCGGTGAGGGAATAACTGGCCACAGAATGGCCATTTCTTGATCATTTAAGCTGATTCGAAGTGCGTTGGGTCCCTAGAGACTTTTCCTATCCATATTATGGTTCAAATCTTAATTTGGTTCCATCAATTTTAAATCACCATTGCCAGCCGTAACCCAGTTTTGGTTTTTCTTGTTTTTCTTTTCTATTTCGGATTCTCATCAACTCTAACAGTAACGACACCTATTAACAATATAAATGAATATAATTTAAATCAGGAATATACCTGTTTGTAGGTTTTCTCAACCCTTTTCCAAAAATTCATTTTCTTTCTTTCTCTCTCTACTCCCACTTCTTTCTTCCTTGCGATTCAGTTCCTCTCACATCTTCAACCTCTGTCTAACTCTCTCTTCCTTTCTAATTATCCAACCGACTCAGTAGTCGGTGGCTTTTGTCACTTGTAGCCGTGGTGACACCACACACATGCACACAAGACACCTCACACACATAGCTTTCTCTCTCTTGGCTGATTTTCAGTCGGTGGCCTTGCCACCTAACACACATATGCACCGCATGTTGCCACCACACCTGACCCACGTGCCGTTCATTTCTTTCAATTTAATTTCCTTCCATCTAATTATATTGTATTACAATATATATATATATATATATCATTCAACCGTATATATGTATATATGTATACGTATATATGATATTCATAATCATTTAGATTTACTTTAAAAATTTATGCGTCGACATTCACTTGCACGTTTTTCAATAAACTCGGCTTCCGGTGCAACGGCACCCGGACACCCGTGATTGTTTGCCTCTCATACCTATGCATCGTAATTAAACAATACAGTCCATTACGCATCCACTTTTATTTATGTCATTTCACGGCTTATAATTCGGGATTACATTTATAGCCCGGTCCAGCCCGGTGCACATGCTATATCCCGGGTCGGGATATTACAAGAATGCTCTGCTCAAGTGTAGCATTCATTTTTGTATTGGTTAGTGATCTAATAAAAAAAGAATCTTTGTTATCCTTGGTGTCCAATTTATCAACTATGATAGAACAAAGAAGTTGCTAGAGCAAAGATTTAAGAAGTAAGAGAAGTTGGCCGAGAAGGCCGAGAGGTGCCGAAGGAGCTGAGAGACTCTGCCGAGAGAGGCCGAGTGAGACTAGAGGCACCAAGAAGGGGAGGACTGAGAAAGGGAAGCTATGGTTTAGAAAATCTGCTCTGATACCATGTCGAAAGTATTTTAGAGAATGAAAAAATATGTATTCTTCTCTCTAGGAGGTTAAGATTTGTAGACACATATTACAAGTAAATAAGGAAACTATCCTAAATTAGCTCCTACAATCAATCAATCTAATGCTTACATTAAGTTACAGATTCGGTCAATATTTACAATCAATATTTACAATAGTTAGGTTCCAGGTGGGGAAGGGATATAAAGTTCGATTTTAGGAGGATATTTGGTGTGGGGAGAGAGCTTTGAAGGAAGACTTTCAACAATTATACAACTTGGCTTGTCGAAGGGGTGCTTGGTGGTAGATTATGTGGTTCGTGAGGATATGGAGGTGGTGTGGACTCCCACGTTTAGGCGTCACTTCTTTGATTGGGTGTTGGAGTAGGTGGGTGAGTTAATGAGAGTTCTATATAATTGCTGCCTGGGTCCTAGAAGGGAGGATGTGATGTGGTGGACTATGGATTCTCATGGTCTCTTTTTAGTGAGGTCTTTTATCAGAAGTTAGTTGGGGGAGGGGAAGGGCAGTTTTTGTAGTCCAAGGTTCCTTCCAAGGTGGCCTTCTTCTTATGGGTGGCATCCTGAGGTGCTCTTCTGACGATGGAAAATTTGCAGAAGCAGGGGTTTCATTTGGCTAGTAGATGTCATATGTGTAAGGAAAGAATGGAAGCAGTAGATCACGTATTGCTCCATAGTACAGTAGCAAGCGATCTGTGGAGTCTTGTTTTGGCTATTTTTGGTTATTCATGGGTAATGCCAGCTAAAGTAAAGGAGATGTTGAGGTGTTGGGAAGGGGTGAAGGTTAGGAAGGAGATTAAAGGAGTTTGGAAAATGGTTTTGCATTGTTTATTGTGGTGTTTATAGAGAGAGCGAAAAAGAAAAATTTTGAGGGGATTGAAAAACCTCTTTTTGTTCTCAAGGATTCCTTTTTGTCTTTTGTTTTTTTAGGCCAAAAAGACCTACCTAATGTATGTAGGTGCTTTTGTAGATTTTTTGGGGTCTTTGAAGCCGTAGTTATTAGTGTAGTTTTGTATTGATGGGATGGGCGCACCCCCCCTTGGGCGCTTTTTATACAATTACCTTACTTATAAAAATAAAATATACGGAATTAGTTGTTTCTTAATCGGATTAGTAGAAGGAATTAGTAGTTTTCTATTAGGATTATTACTCTTAGCCTTATAAATATGATGTATTCAACCATTATTATACAGTTTTATCAATAATATTTCAATTTCAAAATTGGAGAGTTTTTCTCTTGTTGGGTGAGTAATCCCCGTGTTACCTAGTTTCCAAGGAATTTGACCTGTTCGATTCCTTTTCACGTTTTTGTGTTGTGTTATATAGAATGATGTTACAAGACATGCTAGAGTACACGCAACATAGGCTCCAAATATATATGGGAATCATACAACAAGCATTCCAAAGGATGCAGCATAATGGAATCACAGCAATCCCATTCATTGCTCTCTTCTGGATACCTTCAGTTTGTAGTATGTTTAGCATGATTGAAATAAATTCAAAAAACAAAATTTGTCATGAAGGATACACAAAAAATGTAGTTAAAACGGCTTGTCATCAAACATATCCAAATTATAAAGGAACATTGGAACTACTCGGGTTATCAATGGCATAGCGAAGCATTAAAATGGAACAAGTCAGGATATGAGGGAATGGTACACGAGACTAACCATAGAAATAGCTTTCTCCACATCTTCCTTGTTTCGTCTTGCTAATCGGCCTCTTAAAGATTCCAATGCATCTCTAAGTTTCTTTAGAAGAACATGTTCTTCCAAAGAAGCCACTCTCTAAGTTTAGCCTGAATTGCACGAAAAACTTGTGTACAATTCACTTGTTTATCGACTCCTACCAGAAGTCTTCTTCCCAGAAAGAGATAAGAGAATTAAATGGAAAGAAAAAAATATTATGACCAAAAAATAGAGGTTATCAATTTTACAAGACATTACCAGGTAGAATAAAATATGTTTGGGTAAAATAAGTATATAATGGTTGATAATATATATATATATATATATATATTGTTGTGCCACTTTGAGTCCCACATCGGTTAGGAGTCGGGCACTGGCGTCGCTTATAAGCCCCAGGCTGCCCTCTTCCTAGCACAAAGCCTTTTGCTCCCTAGAAGAATAAAGCCGTAAGCCGCAAGACCCTGGGCGTAAGACCCACAAGGCATAAGACCCACGGGCAGGCAAAGCGGACAATATTGTGCTAGAGAGCCTACCATGTGTCGGGCAAAAAAGTGCAACATCAGTTTGGCTCCGTCTGTGGGAACGCTTGGGCCACGTGCCTCGTTCTTGTGCTCCACCAGTCCCGACTGGGGGGAGTAGCTGTTGTGCCACTTTGAATCCCACATCGGTTAGGAGTCGGGCACCGGCGTCGCTTATAAGCCCCAAGCTGCCCTCTTCCTAGCACAAGGCCTTTTCCTCCATGGAAGAACAAAGCCGTGAGCTGCAAGACCCTGGGCATAAGACCCACAGGGCATAAGACCCACGGGCAGGCAAAGTGGACAATATTGTGCTAGGGAGCCTACCATGTGTCAGAGCGAAAAAGTGCAACATCATACATATATATATATATATATATTGATAAAACAAACTTTATCATGTGTATAAAATATAAATTAGAAACTAAGAACCAAAATAATCTCAAGAAAAAAATAACAAAACAAAAGTTTGAATTTAGAAACCTCATGAGACAATTTAACAGCAGCAGCCAAATTCTTGTCCAATTTACTGGCAAGATCACGAACAGAGAGACGCTTTTGCTGCTCCAATAGCTGGGTAGTTTTCTGTTCAACGACCTCCTTCAATGATGGACTCTCGGTACCCTCCTTTGATTCCTCCAAGATCTGATTATCAGCTCCTATTTTATATTTAGGAAACCAATCTGCAGCAAAGCTCACATCAGCCGAAACCAACAGACTGCCTCCATCTGATCTCCAACTTCCGGACTTACCTTTGTCATTTGTCCAGATTTTATGTTCTGTTCATCAGAAGGAAAATAGAGAAGTGGTCTCACACATCACGCGACTAATAAAATATCCTAAAAGGTCTCGGGAAACAAGTGAGCAATACTAAAGGCATGGGTCGATGTTTCTCACACCAATTCGCTCCATAACTCCAAGTATCTTTTTGTAAAACTATTATGCAACAAAAGATTATACAAAACAATTATTTAAATCATGCTATGGGCATAAGGAAAGGTTTGAAATCAGCATATTTGTAAACCAGAGCATATATAGCTAGTCTTAGGTGAGCAACCAAAGCATTCCAGCCAACCAAGGATGATTTCAAGTTGCAAGGATAACTAAAAATAAAGGTTGGAGAGCTGTTTGATAGTGACTTCTTTCCTTTGGTAGGGCGACAAAAGGCTACTTACGGCTCTCCCCCAGCGAGGGGGGTTTGGGGGACTGCAAAATGTTTGAGGATAAAAAAAGTAAAGCCCTAAATGCCAGAAGCAGGGAACCACAATCAAGATATAGACATAAGGCATATATTGAATCCATGAGAACTGCAAGATATTAGATGATGAACAACAACTAAAATGAACAACAACTAAAATGACAGACCATGAATCAGATAGTCACTTGTTGCTGAAATGTCCAGTGGCTAGAGACCTGTAGGTTCTTTTTTCACTGTTTGTGTTCAATAGGTGATCCCTAAATCAACTAGGAAGGTGTGTGTGATTTCACTGAATGAATGACCTTAAATAGAGCGAGATGGAACAACAGGATTCCAACCCAAATAGTTGGGACAATACTTTGTTGAGTTGAGAAATGAACTATTGGGGGGAGCCTATTTTTGCTCTTTAGTTTCTTAAGTTACTCCTTTTTTCTTTTTTTTATGAATCACAGTGAAGTGTGAACTTACCTTCTTTATTACATTCACTTGTAGAGTTTATGAGTGAGATGAGAGTATAGCTATGTACATATTCTATGCGTATACTTCCTGTGTACATCGGTGCTCCCCACTTGGAAGCATTCTGATGACATGTTACTTATCTAAAATAACTATAAAAAATTTACTTCAATTATTTTTAATAGGTAATATCTGTTTTCTCTAAATGCAGTAACTAAACACCAAATTTTCTAATTTAGTGCAGTACTTTTTGATGCAAGACAGCCTTAGAAATCTGCATCTTCGGAAAATAGAGGCCTAGGCATCCACATTTAGGAAAAGTAATGGAATCCACACCACTAAAAAAAAACAAGAAATTTTTATACATCCCCAAAACTGAGTATTCAACTACAATCAATTTTTATATAGGCAAACCCTAAAAAGAGAAATTACCAAAAAGGACAAACACTCAAAATAAATAAACACGTCAAATCCTACATAAAATAAAAAGTCCTATCCTCCATGATCAAAGACGAATAACCCATGGAGTGGTCCTTCCTGTTTCCCATCACTTTTACCACATTACTAAATTGATAAGCACTGAACCAGTATTAAAAAGAAACTGGGAATCAATTGCCCATTACTATTGACAATTATGTGTTCCGAAAGTAATTTTTAGTCTTCCTTCAATCCACATGGAGAAATTCAACATATTTGGGATCCCTTCAATCCACAAACACTTCCTTAGCTTTCCGAAAGTAGTTACGGGAGATGGAGGTGTTACACACTAAGGGGTATTTTTGTCATACAAAGTTTGAGGGACTTTAGAGGTTAAAAAATAGCCTTGAATCCCATCATAATTGACAACATATTTGTATATCTTTCGCCAAAAAACCCATAAAACTATTACTTGTAACCCTTAGGACCAAATTAGTTCTTTAAAAATTATTAACTTATTGAATATTAATTAAAAGAGTATTGACGGTAGTCAAATTCTCATAGCACAGTAATGTAATTGTTGGCATAATTTTATAACTTAAAAATGCAAATGCTAGCCGGTGATTTAAACGAACGCATCAATCCAAGAGTTTAATTTTTGCAACAATAACAATAATGATTTTATGAATTTTCTTTTTAAAATAAATCAAATCAGAAAGTAAAAGGAAATTTTTAAGCCATTGTCACAAAATTCTTAAGCTTA
The DNA here is from genome assembly GCA_008638375.1 of Nyssa sinensis. Classification (NCBI taxonomy): domain Eukaryota; kingdom Viridiplantae; phylum Streptophyta; class Magnoliopsida; order Cornales; family Nyssaceae; genus Nyssa; species Nyssa sinensis. The sequence continues at coordinate 22,782,340 of CM018050.1, forward strand.
TAGCCAAAGTTTTGCAATCTAATTGATGTGGATTATAAAAACAAATTATACAAAATTTAGAATTTTTTCTAAAATCAAATTTGAATTCACAAGAAGATTAAGCTTAAATTCTGTCAACTGATCAGGTCAAACATCTTCATCCTTCATGGCTACAAATACATAGACAAACAAGCAATCTCCGCATGCTAGTGGTGTTTTAGTAATTCTCCAAAAGAAGGCCTAATAAGACTTTGTGTTCCAACTTATAATGATTATACTCTAGTAAGATTAATTAGTATTAGAGTAATCTAATCCTACTCGCCCGAGTGTGATCCACTCTCCAACTACAGGATGACATTTGGACTTTCTCTCTCTAGAATAAGCTCAGCTAACAAAGAATACAAGAAGGTTGTGGAGCTAACGGATATAGTTGAAATGATGGTTGTATTAGAAATAGCGGCTAATTGGTAGGGTTTGTTTTGAACTTTGGATTGTTTATAACATAATCAATTGATAGGTACATAGCTAAACTTAATGTCCTTAATGATTAAACTAGCAGTTCATGTGACCCAAGAAAATGATTAATTAACGGTTTAGCTTTTCAACCATAACTAAAGCTAATTATATGTCACCCAACAATCTTTGATAGTTGCTTAAACCTTCCTCCTTGAAGGGGTCAGATGTTGGTACATTGCCCCCCTTTTAAGCTGTATAGATATTTTTTTAGGGTAATGAATGGCGGATTTTCAGGGCTGGGGGGCATAGCCCCCAAAGTGTTTGAAATATGATTTTTTACTGTTATTTTTAAGAAAAATTACTAAAAAATATTTAAAATGAATTTTTTAATTCAAAGAAATTCATGATATATTTTTTCTATCTAAAAGGCCTAAAAAAATTTTTAATACAAAAAAATCAAATTATTAACTTTTATCTTAATACCATTAAAAACTATTACTGATTAGACTAAACTAACCTTCAATATACATTTTGGAATAAATAATAATAATAAATAAGTGTTATGATGGAAAACACAACATTTTTTATTTATCTAGAAGGCCCAAAAAGAGATTTTTACTTCATAAAATAGTATGATTTTTTGGGATTGAAGAAGTTATTTAATATATTTTTTAGTATTTTTTTTCTTCTAAAATGTATCTTGAAACTTATTTTAGTCTAATATATAATATTTTTTAGCAGTGGTAAGATGGAATTAATAATTGAACTTTTTGTATTAAATATTTTTTTTGGATCTTTTAGATAGAAAATATGTATCATAAATCTTTTGGATTGAAAACTTTATTTTAGAGACTTTTTAATATTTTTTCTCATTTTTTATTTCAAAAAATGTAAAAATTAAAAATTATCTTACAAAATTTTCATGCTTTTATAATTATAAGAGATCTTTAAATTACAAGTTTTATATTTTTGCCCCCTATAAATATGTTAGCATCCTACATCGGTTGCGGATGATGTCAATGATGGATTTATAAAGATAATGTAAGACACCTCTATTTGAGAAGTGTATCTTGTGTTTAAGACCCAAAAAAAAAATATTCGTAAGGAATCACCACTTGACTAGAAGCTTGAGCTCGCTGGGAAATCAAAGTGAGAGTTAAATTCTTTTTGACCCAATATAATATAAAATTATTTAAATACTTCTAATAAATTTTAAAATACCTAAACCACTCATAAATATATATATATATATAATTATGAAACAATAACACAATAAATATATAAGGAGAGGATCATCCAATAATACATGCATCTTGTTTATGAAAAATGATCAACGATCATTTGGCTATTTGAATACCATATCAATATTATGGTTAATGAAAACGACCAAGGATTCTTTATCAACAAAAGAAAAAGTGGATTAATTCATTAAACGCATAATTTAGGAGAGGAAAAGTGTTCGTATTGTTAAAGCAACATTGACAATGAAAAGACTAACGTATAATTATGAAAGCAACTAGAGTAATTGTTAGCATAATTACAACTTTGACTATAATTAATGTTGCCTTAACAATAGTAGCATCTTAAGGAAAGTCCATTAATGGACTGATTCAAATCTTTAATTTGGATGATAATGTGTCCAGATTAAGGACAAGTTAAATGATATGAAGAACACTAATTACGTTTAACTTAAGGTCTTCATTTTTCCCCCCCTTCTCCTTTACTGTTTTTTTTTTTGTTTGTCTCAAAAGCAATAAGTACATCTCAAAAGCAAGAACCGGACCTTTTTTTTTTTGGTGAACGAAGAACCGGACTTTCATCCAAAAGGGTTTTGCTTTATTTTTAGCTTTAAAGACTTGGAATGTTTGCAATGTCCAAGTCCTACCGTCAACACATCACGTGGTAGGTCCAACTCCATGCTGCATGGGTTTTGCCCCGATGTACGTTAAGGAGGGCCTCTAGTATGATGGAGACACAAGAACTGTCCTCAAGTATGTAATTTATGCATGGCAATGGTGACCACCTCATGCCTGTGAAAGCAATTGTATTTAGGTATTAAACTGGGTCATTTAAGGCTGAGGTTCAGTGATTGGTTGGACCATACCGTTAGGCCATTTTTCACACATCACTCACTACATCATTAGACTCTTGTCTGTATTGTGTTTAGAGTCACTCGATTCCAAGTTTAAATAAAAGATGAGGGTTACGTTAGATAGTTGACAATTAGCGTAAAATTCTATAAGAATTTATATGAATGTAAATCTCAATAACGAAATAGAATTCGTGTAATAAACCCCAGATAATTTAAATAAAGGCTTTGTTGAGTTGTCATGTTGATTTAGAGCCCACGTTGGTTGCTTACATGGTATTCACAAATTAATAACTTGTCAGATGATTGTAACAAGGGCAAAGGGGTAGCTACCTCGAGGCTAACCCACCCACCCAACCAAAAAATAAAATTACTAAAAAAAAAATTCACATGTATATTTTCCCTCTCATTTTGAGCATAAAAAAAATTTCCTTTCAAATTTTGCAAAAAATAAAAATAAAAAAAAAATCCTTCCAAATTCTCCTTCAATTTTGAGAAAAAGAATATTTTTCCTTAAAATACACTACCCCAACTTGAAAAATAAAATTCTCCAAAAATATTTCTAAACCCCCTCAAAAAGTTTTTTGGCGTTGCCCTTAGAGTAGGGTAAAGTTTGGGACCTTTCATAAAAGGCCATTGTATAAGGTCTTCCTTATAATAATACAATTGTAAGCCTATTATGTCAAATGACGTCTAGTAAAAATATTATCATCTCCCATATTTGGACTCTCACATGCTTTCCCAATCAAATTCCAAACTTATCTTGCACTTTTACATTGTAAAAATAAATGATCTTGAGTCTTTATTTTATCCGAACTGTAAAGACCCGAAATTTTTTTCCTAAACTGTAAATTATAAAATAATAATAATAAAAATAATAATGTAAAATTTTCTTAACAAATTAAAATTGTTAAATAAAAGGACTAAAATGGGCTCGGAAATAAAAATGAGGAAAAGAAATAAGGAGGGTCAAAAAGGTAAGTTCACCTTTTGTCTTACTTTTGGTTTATAAAGCCAATATCCCTACACACCTAAAACACACACACATTCACGTAAAAGAGAGAAAGGTAAAGGAAGAGAGAAGAGAGGCAAGACAGGTAGGGAAATTGAAAAAATTTATGGGAGTTCCATCTTTTCTTCTCAGTTCTTGAAGATCAAAAAGGCACAAGACTTCCTACACCAAAATCCACAATTCTTAAAGCAAGGAAGTTGAAAAATCTCCAAGGAATCATCAAGAACAAGTTAGGGTTTCATCAAAATTTGAAGAGATTAAGGTAGTGAATTTCTAAACCTAGGTAAACTTGTGTAGATAGGTTTACCATGTATCTATCTCATATATTGCTATAGAATTGTTAATTTTTGCATATTTGGGCATATATTGCATGTATCTTGAAAATATATGTATTGGTTGAATTCTTGCTATGAAATGAATATTTTTATCCTATCTTGATGTTGACATAACTCCTGGTTGAATGCGAAAAAGTTTAATTGGTGAAATCACAAAGGGAGTTTTATGTGTATTATGCTTGATATTGTGATTACACACCAAGTGTTTGTCAAAATGCTTCAATGTATGCTTGATATAAATTTATGAATATTTGACTAGAATTACTTGAATGTTTAACTACCTTGATGAACATATGATGAATTGTGAACATAAACATAAATGATAAGTCCTTGAAAATGTAATAATAAAAATTGGAAAGATATGAACATTGGGTTAGAATTAGGGCACGTCAATTGTGTGATTTTGAGCGTGGTGAGATTGTGCTTACCCAGGATTTTGATTAATATTTGGGATGGTGTCTTCCTTCGATTGCAAGTTGTAAACCCGCGCGGGTGATCATTTGTCTCCAACGGGTTAGTAACCCATAAAGCACAGAAGGCTTACCGGGGGCTGACTAGAAATATGATCTTGGGATTGAGACTTGAGGATTGAAATAGAAATTTTGAATAATTGAAAGAACTCCAATGAATGAATCTTAAATTTTGGAATGATGTGTATTGCTTTTCTTCATGATGCCTTCTTTTGATAATTTCGCACTTTAACACATGAGAACATATTATTCCTTAGATCCATGTTATTGATGATGCATGCTTGATGAACACTTAATTGTCACTACATGTACACATGCATACACGTACTACTACACGTTCTTACCTATGTTTAGACTTCTTATACTCGGGTTGTTAAACTAACCATTACTAGATGCAAGAGCGGGCAAGGAAACAACATCGAATTGAAGGACCACCACCATCAAGCTATTTTTGGGAAGATATTATTTTTGTATATATAGTTGGATGACCACCTTGTGGAGAATGTATTTATGTTCATTTTTGAACAACTCTTGACATGTATGTGCTTATGTTAGAACTAGTTTTGGGAAATGTTTTGAATGTATATGTGTGGAAAATACATGTGTCCATGTAAACTCCATGTTTCTTAGTCTATGTAAAATTCCTTCTTTTTAAATAACTTGTCCATAACCAAATGTCTCACAAGGAATGAGTACTATTGTAAGTTAACTTGTTTTAAAATGGAATTGAGATGAAGACATAGTCCATGAAGTCATTTGGATCCTTTTTAATTGAAATTTTGAAGAATAGAACTTGAATTTTTAATTAGATGTGTGATTCTTGATGAATGGAAATGATTGTTGAGTGTCAAATGAATATTATATTATATTATTAATATTGAATGAAGTGAAAATAAATGATTTTGACTATTGAGAATTAGGTTGAACTAAGAAAAAGAGGCGAAACAAAACAAGTTTTCAAAATGGGTCAAGGCAAGGGTCCCAGGCTTGATCGATACACATGTGTGCCGACGTGTGCCGATTAGCACTAGGAGGTGGAAAACCCCCCTTTTAGAGTATCAATCGGCACTCCGAGAGGGGCTTGACCACCTCTCCCCTCTCCTCTCGTTTTGTTGATTTGGTTTCCGGACTAACTTTTCGACACCCGATTTACCTCCAATAAACAATTTAACTTAAATAATGATAAAAGAACATGTTTTACATTTAATTATATCACCTTAGAGTAGCTTGAAAAAGGGTTCACTCACCTCACACTCGGGCCTCCTCGGTTTCGGAGTGTGACATGAACATAAATCACAATAAATATCAACATTGATTCCCCTTTTACGAAGTAGTCTTTCATAGGCAATCGACTCCTTAGGACTAATCATAAAAGGATTTAATTTTGGGGGCACATCTTAGTTTCCATAACCAAGTAAAATGAAATTTCTTCTAATGCAAATTTTGAATTCTATCTCCACATCTCAAATCCCTAACTAATCTCATGGCTGATTTTTGAATTCTATCTCCACATCTCAAATCCCTAACTAATCTCGTGGCTGATTTTTAGAAAACAACCCATTTGACTCAAATCCCCACCACATAGTATCCTCAACATCTAACACAGGCATAGGGGTTTTTCTAATGACATTAGCTAAAGTATATCCTATCAATTGTTCTATTCGCTCTATATTCTATTGCTTACTTTGTAGAATACAATCACAAACTTTCAAGTCCCAATCAATTGAGTCAAACCTTTAATTTGGCATGTATTTAGATAGAGCTCGCTTTGTAACCCATTTATCTACCCAAAATAGAATATTTTTTCCATTACCAAATGACCATCGAATCCCTTCTGAAAGGATAGTTTTAGTGTTTAGAATGTTTTTCCGTGCCCATGAATCCTTTGGTTTAGCCTTAATGCTAAAGAAAACTATATTATAGAGATATTTATCCTTGGCTTGTGAAACCCAAATATTACCATGATTTGTTAAGGTTTTCCAACCTAGCTTAGCCATAGTTTCCACATTTATATCATTAGCATTGTGAATGCCTAAACCTCATATGTTCTTTTCTAAGCATATATGATCTCATTTAACTCAATTAATACCATTATGCTATGTGCTACGACCCCATGGAAAATTTCTTTGCAATCGGTCATTTTCTTCTATAACCCTTTTTGGAATCAAATAACAATTCATATTATGTTGAGCTAAAGATGACAAGACAAATCTAATTAGCATTTCTAGACCTACTCTTGATAGCGTTTTTGCCATCCAACCCTCCATCCTTTTTTCAATTTTCTAAATCAATTGTTTGAACTGATTACATTTGCTCTTCGAGTCTAACTAAGGGGTTCCCAAATATTTCTCTGAACGTCCCTCAATATTAAGTCCTAAGCTCTGCTTAATCAATCTCCCATCATTTGTTGTTACATTTCTGGAAAAGAAAATACTAGACTTATTGTAATTGACTAACTTTCCTAAAGCGCTATCAAAAGTATCAAGGATATCTTTAATTACATCACAAGATTGACTTGAAGTTTTACTAAAAATTAAACAATCATCCACAAACAAAAATGACTAATAGGATTTGTTTTCTGACAATCTTGATACCCACCTCTCTAACCTTTCTATTCCTTAGTTTAAAGTTTAAAAGACTAGATAAGTACTCTATATACATAATAAATAGGTACAGGGAGAGGGGATACCCCTATCTAATACCTCTTGTTGGTCTAAACGGGATACCCCTGTCTAATAACTCTTGTAGGTCTAAACTCATTTTATGGGCAACCATTAATTAATACCTAAAAAGAGACCGATGAAACACAAATATTGATCTAATTAATAAAAAAAATTCATGAAATCCCAATTTTTTCATAAGTTGTTCTATAAAACTGCATTAAATTTTGTCATAAGTTTTTTCTAAGTCAATCTTGATACTCATCCATCCTTTTTTTTTCCTTTTTTAGCATAAAGAAATGTTTTACCTCATAGACTAAAAGCAAATTATCCACAATTTTTCGACCGTTTACAAATGCACTTTGATTAGGTGAAATTATTTTTGGCATTAAATGCTTCATCCTATTAACCAAAATTTTTGCTATAATTTTATTATTAATATTGCATAAACTGATTGGCCTAAAGTGGCTCGGCTTTTTCGAGCAATTAATTTTTGGTATCAATACCACATAGGTCTTATTTAAATTTGAGCACATTGTATTAGGACAAAAGAAATCATAACACATTTCATTCACAAACTTGGCAATAATATGCCAAAATCTCTTATAGAATAGGCCTGGCAGCCCATCAGGACCAGGAAACCTAAGATTAGGAATCTGCCTGACAACTAATTCTATTTCTTCACTACTCACTAGGGCAATTAAGTTTTGATTATCTTTCATTGTGAGTTTGGTTACCAAGAATCGCACAACCTTATTCACATTAGATATACCCTCAAAAGTAAAACATTTAATGTAATCTGTTACAAAGATATCCTGAATCAATTTAGGTTCAAGAACCCAATTCTCAATTTCATTTTTATTTCTCCAAATCCTATTTCTGTTTTTCTTTGCAATGACAATACTATGGAAATATTTATTATTTTGATCTCTCTATTGAATCCAATTATACCTGGCTCTCTGACCTCAGAAAAGTTCTTCATAACTAATCTAATGATTAAATTCTTGTTAAAGATGTTCTTTCTCTAACTTATTCCCATTATCCAACATATTAAAATTAGCAAGTTTCAAATTCCTTTCTTCCACAATTAGCCCGCAAGGAGGACTGCAAGGTTACCTTGCCCGTCAAATATCTTCCTCTCTTAGAATAATAATAATAAAAAAAGGTAAATTAGCAAACATCCCTTTTTGTGCCAAATAAGGAGGTATTCAAGCAATTAAAGCCCGATTAATCCCCCACTCCTTACTCAAGGCCACCGCCTCACAAGGTTGTATAACGCCCGAATTATTAGTCTTGGCTGGTGGCTGACCGCAGGAATGCGAATGATGAGAGTCAAACCTACAAGATCGAAAGAGTAAGCTCTTTACAAGCAGTCCTTGTTCCACTCGACCAACCTCTTGGGATTAGCAAACATCCCTTTATACTCATTTTCACTTGATTCTTATAATTTTTTTTATTCTTATAATTTAAATTTTTTTTATAAATATCCTTTCATGTGTCAAAAATCAAATATAATTAATAGATATGAAATGTATATCTGACACATAAAGGAGTATATTTATTGACTTTTAAATTATAAAAGGTCAAAGTGAAACGAATGAAATTGAAGGGCAGGTCTATATAATTTTTCTCCAAAAGAAAAGTTATAAAAAATATTTTAACATGTAACTTATACTGTTAACACTAATTAATTCGGATTTGAATACATACATACATCCATCACATTGAGGTCTTGTTATGTTATAGAGATCCAATATATGGAATGTTCTAGGCTCAACACAAGTCTTAGTGAAGCACAAATTTTAATTTGGGCCTGCTACAACCAGCCTAAAACTGTTTATTGTCGGTTCGTTTGATTAACAAGTTCTACAAATTGGGAAGCCCAAATCACAAATTCAGAAAAATGTTGTTGGGTCTTGATTAACAAGTTCTACATGTTCTTTGGATTTCAAATTGACTTATTCAATTATCATGAACTTTTTTTTCAAGCTCTTTAATCGTATTGGTAACTTCATTCACCCTTTTTAACATTTTTTCCATCTTTAATTTTTTAAAGAAGTTTTTTAGATTTTCCATTTCATTTTTCGAGTTTTTTTAGAGATAATTTAAGAGAGCGTTTAACAAATCTAACAAGTTTTTTGTACATAAATATTTAGGGAAATGATAAATATTAGATTTAGAAGGAAAAAAAAAAAAAGAATATATACATTTGAGAACTACTATGTTGGCAAAGTAATTGTCATCAGTGATGGCAATGATGTGTATGGTAAGGATATGCTGACAGTGATAACAATAGTCAACAAGTAATTTCCACCCTTCTTTCTCTTTCTTTCTTTCTTTTTTTTTTTTTTTTTTTTGTAAAAGATACTATATTATTATAAAATTCATTCATTTTTTTAATTTGAGGTGAAGGATTTGGTTTTTTTTTTTTGAGCTTAGGTCTATTACGATGACTTGTCACTTGTAATTTATTTTATAAATAACAATAATATCCCAAAGAAATATATCTATCTAAAATAGAATCTCGCAAGAAAATTCTCTCACGATAAGCCATCTCTTGCATAACTCTAAAAATCGCCTACAACTCTCCTTCTTTCTTCTGCCTCTTTACTACCGACCACGACAACTTTACCTCTTCACCACCGACCACAATGATAGCCATTATTTTCGTTGATCGTCAAGAATACTCATCGTCGTTCATCGTCACTATCATTATCGTGAATCACCATCAACAAAACTATGAATCATTGCCGTGAATAACGACCCATCATCATAGTTGTTGGATTTTGAATCATAGTCCACCATTGTAGTGCATTGCTATCCCTCCAAATTTTGAAGTTTAATGTCTTTTTCCTTAACTTAATTTTCTTTAAGTATTTCTTTGTTAAGAATGTTAAGAATGGTGATTGATGTCAACTTTGTAACTCAATTTTTATTAGAAAGTATGAAATTTTACACTTTAGCTAAAACGAATTTTTACAATTTTGTTGGGCTGTGAAAATTGATGATTGACACAGACAATTTTTTTGAATGTGTAAAATTTTACACTTTCGTTAGGAAGAAAGTTTTCACTGAAAAGGTATGAAATTGTATACTTAAGCTGGGACCAATTTTTACACTTTCTCTGGGATGGATTTTTACAGTTCAAAATGATTTTTTTTTCAAATTTTCATACATAATATGAATCTTACTTGATAGATCTCGATGTTTATAATTCAAATATATGAATTTTATTAAAAAAAGATTTATAATTTTTAAGTTATTGAATTTTAAAATTTTGTAAAATTTTTTTAGAGTGTTTTAGGTTTCACAGCTCAAAGTATGAAAAATAAAGTGGAAGGCTATTTTAGGCACAAAATAATTAAAGGATCTATAGAATTAACATTTTTTCGTGCGGATCCGAAGATAATTTACTTCTATTATGTGAACTTCCAGCTGGAAGGCCCTATTAATTTTCCTTTTAAGAACCGAAAGAAATAAAAGGGAGTACTTTTTTTTTGTTTTGTAAGAAGGATCTATTTTTTTTTATACCCACGACTCTAGTTCAAGTCAGTACTACATAGACACATAATTATTAAAAATTTTCCATCCTACATTGCGTGTGTCCCCCCAAAAAAATAATAATAATAATTAAAAGAAAAAAGAGAAAAGGTCTAGTTCAAGTCAGTACTGCATAGACACATAATTATTAAAAATTTTCCATCCTACACTGCTTGAATCCCCCAAAAAAAAAAAATAATAATAATAATTAAAAGAAAAAAGAGAAAAGGGGTTTAAAAAAAAAAAAAAAGGGAGAGAGTGGGATATAACCATCTCACATGCATGTCTTGCTTTGCCTATGAAAAACCTCAGGTGCAACCGTCGCCTGTGGTGCACAGTTGTAATTTGGAGGGTTTCTCTAATCTCATTTAAATTTCACACGTGTACTTAAATTTAAGCAAATGTGGCACTGGGCAACTGTATCATCAAACTTTTTTTTTCCTTATAACAAAGGCCTCAACCATAAAATTAGGGTGCAACTTGGGTGGGATTAGGGTGCAACTTGGGTGGGTTGGGTTTAAACTTGGATTGAGTCATAGCTTAAGTTTTAAATAGTCAACTTGAATTCAGTCCAAACTCTTGAACCCAACCTACAGAATCCAGTCCCAACTTGAATTAAAAATTTTTAGTATGGGATTTAACTTAAATCTGATTATTAATTTTAATTTTTAAATTTTATTCATGATTTCTTCAATAAATTGTTGTCTTTTTTTTTTTTTTTTTCCTATTTTGATTATACACTAAATATAATATTATTGAAAAGATATAATAATTAAGAATGTACTAAATCTATTAAAGTTTTTTTTTTTCTTTTTAGGACAAACTTATAAATGTTGTTACTATTTAGATGAATAATAACAATTTAATAAACATTTGTAAAAATATATAAAGACGAGATGGTTAAAATAATTTTTTTATAGGACAAATTAGAGTTTGAGTCTCATGCTGCACATATTAAAATTTGAATAGTAATACTTATAAAGAATTCTTGCTAATTTAATAATGAATAACTAAAGTATAAAAAATATAATATACAAAATATTGAATTCGAGTTCAATTGGTTCGGGTTTTCAAAGTCTTAATTCAAGTCCAATCTTAATTTAAATTGGACTTGAAATTTTTTTATCAAAATTCATTCCAAATTATAAAAAATGAAACATACATCCTAAAAAACTCTAGTTAGACTTATATTAGTCCATCCAAATTGCACTCCACACAAAATCAAACAAAAGGTCCAAAACATTGGGCTCTGAAACCCCAATCATTTGTTATAAGATTACTTTTACATTGGGCCTCAAGCTTTGAAACTGGATATGTTACTCAAAGCCCCAAACAAGAAAATAAACGGGTCTTTCTCGATTTTTATTTTTTGGGGTCAATATTTGACATTTTCACGTGCTATTAAAAAATTTTAGAAAATACATGTTAAATAAGGAGATATGATTACAAATTGTATCTTTAAAATAAAAGACATGAATTCAAAATATATATTTTTTACGTATTTGTGATCAGTGTCAGCTCTAACATAAATCAAAGTAAAGTATATTTAATTAATATTTATATTAAAAATAAAAATATAAGGTGTATAAAATTCTAAATCTTATAAAAAAATGCCTCATATTTTATTTTTTTCTCATATTTTTTCATTTTTCTACTAAATTCATGAACAAAATATAATCTTTAAATTTTAATTTATTTAAACAAATATATAAATAATAGATTCTTTTTTCATCTTTTGCTGTTTATTTTTGACTAAATTTTCAAATCAAGTCAAACCAAACTTGAGAATTTTCAAAAACCATAAAAATGTGCCTTGAAATCCCAAACATTAAGCAAGATAATTTATTGGAAGACAGAAGATGCTTAAACCCTAAACAAAGCAAGCTTCAGCTTCAGATTCAGAGATCAGAATGGTAGATTAACTAGAGGATGTGGTTAGATCCAAACTAGGGTTAAAAAGGCAGTTAAGAGAGTTGGATTGGCTGGCAGGTCACATGCCGACAAACTTATCTCATGTGGCCTGCTGTAAAATACTTGGCCCGGTTTTGTCTTTTCCCAACAACCAGAACTGCCAACTTCACGCGCCTTTCCAACAATTTCATGTCAGTCAATTAAAAGCCCCTTCCAGCATCTCTAATTGCTTGTTTCTTTTTCTTTTCTTTCTTTTCTTTTTCCGGTTAAATTAAACTCATATCTCTGAATATCTTTTCAATGATTATAGTAATTTTTTTAAAAAAATTACATTTACATTTTTTACTCCTATTTACAAATTATAAATACTCATTTTTAGTTAAATATTTTATTTCAAAATGACAAAATTGTACCTTTTATATTTATTTTTACATTTTTTTAAATTTTGACCAATTATTTTTAACGTTTTTTTAAAGTATTTCTTATTTTATATAAAAAATTAAGGTAAATAGATTTTTTTCATTTTATATAAAAATTAATTTAATTTTTAATCAATATTTATTTAAAAATTAAAAATTGAAAAAATGTATAAAAAATTTAAGAAATGGGTAGTTGTCATTTTGAAGAAAATTTGAATAGAGAGAAATATTTGTAATTTATTAGATAAAGTATGAAAAATCAGTGTAATTGTTAAAAATATCAAAGAAAGTTAGTGTAATTTTTCCTCTCTTTTTTTTTTTTTTTTTTATGTGCTAATGTTATATTTAGTGCATTTACAATGTCAAAATATTATGTTATAATTTTTTTTTGCATAGTAGATTTTTAAAAAATGTTAAATTATTTTTTTAACCCAGTCACATTTTTTTTTTCAACAACTTTTTTACGACTGTCATTTGAAAAAAAATACCTTATATCTCTCTTATGTCATTTTAATGGACTGTCATGTAACAGCGTGCCTAAATTTGATATTTGCTAAAATAAATGTCAAATATAGAACAAAATTTGAAATTACTAAATTATAACACTCTATATAACAAATGATTACCAATTAAGATTTGCTTGATTGTTAACTCATGCCTTTTCTCAATATGAGATCATGTGTTCTATGCTCAATTAAGCCAAAATTTGTCTTTCACCATGGTCTTTTTGACATTTGCACATGATTTTTTTTTTGTCTAATTACATTGTCTATTTTAGCTTAACGTCATTAATGATAATATTAATTTTATAATATTTTTTCTTGAGCTGATTGAAATTATACTGACATCCCTTATTTTATCTGAAAATATACAGATATATTCCTTTTGTCAATTGTTTTCTTCAAAATGACAAAACTATCACTTTCATATTTCTTTTTCATTTTTTTAAAAATTTTGATCATTTCTTTTCATTTTCAAATAAATATTAATAAAAATAAGTTATTCACCTTAAATTTGTTTTTAAATAAAAAAATAAAAAAATCTTTAAAAAAACTTAGAAAAAATTGGTCAAAATTAGAAAATAAAAAATAAAATGACAGTTTCGTCATTTTGAAAAAGAAAATTAATAGGAGAGAGGTAAGGAAGGAAAGATCGGTGTAATTATCATAAATTTCAGAAAAAGTCAGTGTAATTTATCTTATTTATTAATATTTTGACTCAAAATGTTTTTAAGTTATAAGAACAAATTTGTCAAAAAATTTAAAATTTTGACATTAACAAAGAAATTGTGTTTAGTAAGAATCCGTTACTTGAATGAAAAGACTGTTACAAATTATCACATCATAAAAAAAAGATTAGTGTAATTAATCAGAAAAAAGTATTATCCGCAACTATAAGAAATAATAAAGGAAATTAGTATACTTAATGATTTCTTTCTCTATGAAACATAAATCTTCAATGGGTAGATCCTACTGCATTATCACCAGCAACATAAATGGACTATTAATAGGGAGTTTACCCACCCTGGCCCCTCTCCTCTTTGTCTTCCCCACCCCCACCCGCCAAGCCCAGCCAACTCTACATAATTGATTTAAAAAGTGTAACCTACTAGAAGTACGACCAAAACTAGCAAAATAAAAAGGCTATTTCATATATCCAAAGTTCAAATTACTCATACGTAAAAGCAAAAAAAATAAAAATAAAAAATGCACGTACGTTAATATGTTCCATGTATTAAAAAATATATCAATTTTGTTAAACAAATATATATATATATATATATATTTAATTTAATTTTAGAATACATAGGCAGAGTAAAAAATTGAAGCCGGTATTAGAAGAAAAGAAATTAGTTAGCGGTGTTTTTTTTTTTAACGGGAGTTTTTTTTTTATATAAATTTTAATATCATAGAAATATTATAATTGATTAGATAAGAAGAATATTGTCTATATTTGTTAAAAATAACTCATTAATAAATTAAGAAGAAATAAGTGCAAAGTAAGACACTAAAACCTATCTAATTCTCTCTCAATTAAACATAAATTTTCAATGGATAGATCATACCAAATTATGACTAGTAACATTATGGGTTTTTAATAGAGAGTTTTAATTAGTATATATCCTTAAAGTTTGGCCGTGGAGAAGACAGAAGGCAGGGTGATTTAAAACAGGATAAACTAGTGAAAGTATGACCAAAACTATATCAAAAAAAATATATATATATATATATTTCATATATTCAAAGTTTAATTTTTTTATGAATCAATTTAAAATATTTTAAGTCAGTTTACGTGTAGCAGACTAAGTTTTTCTTTTCGTAACAGTCAAATTTATCCTTTAAACTCTATCTATCAATAATCGGTACAAAAAAGACTTAAATTCTAGATATTTAAATTTTATTTCCAAAATTTTAAAATTATTCGTACATTAATATGTTCAATGTTTTGAAAAAAAAATATCAATTTTTGTTAAAAAAATATATTTTAAACTTATTTTTAAAATATGCAAGTAGGATAAAAAAATGAAGCCGGCATTCAAATTCCTTCGGATATTCAAACCCAAGAATCTGAATCTGAATCTCCATCTCCATCTCCCTCATGGCTTCCTAAACCAGCTAGCCAAGTTACATATATCTCCATTCTTCCCTTTACCTCTTCAAGAAAAACATGGTAGGCTTTTCCATTTGTCCAATGAGGATGCCAGTGCATCACACGCGCTTGAGAATGGCATTGCCCTTCTATTTGGTGATTTATTAAAGCCTTTTAAATAAAGAATTATTAGATACGGTGGTACTTCAAGTAGATGTGATAAAATATCTCCATTAAGTTTCTAATATTACAAAAATATCCTCACTGTATATTGACCTTTTTATCCTTGCTCTATGATGGATCATCAATTATTATTTTACATGAAATGACAAATGTAACCGTCTTATTCACGTCTCATTCAAACATACATACATGCATATATAGTTAATTATTTATTGCTCCTTGTAGATTGACATATTTTCATAGAGACCCCCCTATATTTTAACATATAACACTAATATACCCCTATGATTGGTAGTAAAATAAAAGCGTTATATATATATATATATCTATATATATATATATATATATCTAAATTAAAGGTGCATGATATTCAGGGAAATAATAATTACGCTTTGGTCGTTGTATGATTTGCCTTATTTCTCCGAAATTTCTTATACTATAAAATATGACACTAATACTTTAATGTTTTCAGTTTGTAGAAATAAAAATAAAGAGTATTTTAATTATTAATGAATATTATTTTGTTAATTCTATTAGCATTTACACTCTATCCACAACCATAATGGATTAAGGGGTATTAATATTACATTATGAAATACAAAAAGTGTTGTAAAAAAAGCTCAAACTAGACAAAATGCAATTATAAAAAATAATAATACTCCTATATTTTAATAATTGCTTACCCTACAAAGGCTAGAGAATTAGTTATATTAGGAACATATATTCAAAACCACAAGAATCCATTAATAAGTTAAATTGTTTTTGTTTTTGTTTTTAACTTTTTGAAAGTTGACAACTAGATTGACAAGAAGTAATTAACAAAATAATGGGATGGAGACGATATTTTAGTTCTCAAAATTCAAAAAGAAATTGGATCCAAACTTTAAGCTATAAATCTTGAAATTATTACACCTACACCCCCTCAACTATGACTCAGTTACACATTACTCCATAATCTTTAAAAATGTAAGGAGTTATCCCTCGAGCCAACTCCCTTTAATAGTTTGTGATGAAAATTATAAATTTACTATTGTACTCATATATCAAATTACACGTACACCTCGTCCATACTCGAAGTTATGTCTTTCTCTTTTTGTAATATTTTTCCTTTTTTTTTTCATCTCTATAAGACTCACTTCCTTTTACATTCAAATTAGTAAAACTGTTGTTAGAATTTTTTCTTTTCATTTTCTTTCCTTTACTTCTTGCTTTTTATTTTTTTTTTAATTATTTCTAAAGAAAACTAACTACTGAACTATTTAGAAAGAAAAGGCAAGCTCATTTGCATACAAAAAAAGTAATTTTTTGTTCTATTTCTGTTAGCCTTAAAAATTTTCAATCAAGAGCATTTCAATAATTTTGATAATCATAAAACATTATCTAATAGACTAATGTTTTATCCAAGCGACAATGCAAATAGGTCATTTAGGTCAAAGAAGATTGTTGATCAAGAAAATGACAAAAGTTCATCAAGGTAAAAGATTCTATTCAAGGATATGTTCCAAAACAAAGATAAAAACAAGTGGAATGCTCTCATAATGATTCAAGCAAATTGGACACAATCAAGCCTAAGGATTCAAGTGAAGACTTTCATTTTTCTTATTTTGGATTTTAGGTTTTGAGTGACGTTAGGATTAGATTGATCAATTGTTGTAAGCTCTCACTATCTAAAATGATAATCTAAGAACTAACCTCAAATAATTTTTTAAAACAAAACATTGTCATAACTTAGGTTTTGGAAGATCAAAATTTTTTGATAAAAGTACACTAAAAAAATAAGCTAGAAGATACTCACTGTCTAAACCAGTCGAACAGTTCATGGAACCAGTCAACTGATTCTTAAAGCTTATCTACTATACTAATCAAACCAGTCAACTGAATGATGTTTTACAAAACAACTTGAAGACTTACTGTCCAAATTAGTCGACCTCCAAGTAGATTCAGTTGATTGATCTTCAAAGGAAAAATTTGTGTACAAACAAAACCAGTCAACTGATTCATAGAAACAGTCGATTGATTCATAGAACCAGTCGACTAGCTGACCAATTGATAAATTGCCTGAGCACACTGTCTAAATCAGTCGACTTAAAGATAATATCAGTCGACTACTTCTCAAAGGCAAAATCAGTGTACAAATAGAACCAGCCGATGAATCCTTAAAACCAGTCGACTGGTTGTTCTTAACCAAATGAACATCAAATCTTTTGGACAAATCAGTTAACCTAATTAGTCGATCAATCCTCATTGTAGTCGACTGATTGATGATTCAGTCGATTGATTATATTGATCTGACAATCGCAAATTCAAATTTTGAACAGACAAAAAGGGGGGAAATGACTCTTTTTGAAAACAACAGACATATACTTTAAAGGGCTATAAATAGAGATTCTCTAGGACTTTCTAAGCCATCTCTTACAAGCTTACACAATTACATCTTTGTTATTGACTTTAGATCTAACATCTTCCAAATCTAGATCTGAAAGTTATACTCATCTTAAATACTCAGAGCTTGCACCTAATCTATCGTAGAAAGTGAGCATCTTATTGCACTAAAACTATTTTAGAAGAGAGTGTTATTTAGTAAACATCTTTGTATAATCTCATTACAGTGAAAGTTGTGGGTAGATGCTACCCAATAAGACAAAATGGTATATTTCTCTTAGATAAAAGGGTTGCGGTCTTCACTTTGTAAAAGTTTGGTCTCCACCTACAAAGAAGTCACGATAGTGAAAAAAATCGTGTGGGGATACTTGAGTAGAGGACATATGAAGTGTTTACGAACCTCGTAAAGCTATAGTGTTTGCTCTCTCTCTCTCTCTCTCTCTCTTGTTTATTTTTGCGCATTTACAACTTTAATTTTTTGAAGATCTAAAAAGAAACCAATATTTGTAAAATACCCTATTCACCCCCTTTAAGGTAAATTTCTGGACAACAATGTCCGTTCTAAAATTCGTAGAATTATTGTCCACCTAGAATGTAGTTTTTTAATTGATAAATTATGTTGTGATAATATATTTGAAAATATTTTTATTGAATTATGTGTAAGAACATGCAACAATTCTTTTTTTTTTTTTGGAATTTATTTTGATTTTATTAATAGAAAACAAACTATAAATTAGTATAAGAAATTTCCTTAAATTTTTGTATTAAAAGAAAATATATACACTAGTATAAGAATTATTGTTCTTTAATTTTAATCAAATTTCCAAGAATTTTTCTATGGTTACCACTGATTGGTTTATTCTAGAGAGTTCTTTCAATATTTAGAAAAATAGTATTTTATTATTTCTCATAATTCTTTTTTTTTTTTTTTTTTTTGTAGTTTTATTAAGTCTTCATTAGCATTGGAATTATATAAAACTTTAGAAGATTTTCGTTGCCAGTTTTAGCCCATGCTCAATCATGTTTCAAATATCTAGAAGTTATATGTGCAGGAAGTAAAAAACTAAAAAAAAAAAAAGAGAAAGAGAGATGAGCGGGTATATGATGCACAAATACAATATTTCATTAATTTATGGACGGTATACGTTAGACTAATAGAAGGGTGTTAAGTGTCATAGGTCATTAGTTAATAAAATAGTTTAAAGGGGTGAGTTAAAAACAAGTCATAGTTCAAGCAGTGTTGAAGTAATTATTTCTACTTTTTATTAGTAGAAATATTGTCCAATGAATTTATTCTAAGTGACTATCACTAATTAATAAAATTACCATCGTGGTCTAATTCATTTATGCCAAGTGGCTTGTAACACCCCTGTATTCTTTTTTCATAATATTAAATAAATAAAATAATGCATTTTAATTAATTATATTTAATTTATAATATAAAATAGTGAGTTAGGAAATCTTTTAGAACAATTTGAGTTCATTTAGATACATAAAGCACTAAAAAGGTCAAAATCATCATTTTGTCGTACTGGGATTACACAAATATTGTAATTAAAAAACCTTGTATTAGGACCTGAAATAAAGTTTAAAATAATTTATTGGTTATGAGGTATTTTTTTGTGAGAGAAATGGACCAAAAGGGGCCTTAGAACAATGAAGGGAATAGTTTAAATGAGGGGCAAAAAGGTAAAATTTTCCAAAAATTTGATTTTGACATTTAAAAAACCAAAAACCAAAACCCACAACACACAAATACATTCTCTACACATTCAGTAGTCAAGGGAGAAAAGGAGAGAAGGGGAAAGAAAAGCTAGGGTTTTCATATCTTCAGTCTCATCTCTCCATTCTCTCATGAAATCTCACTACATCACGACACCCTAATGCAAAAATACACTACTTAAAAGGCTTGTCATCATTTTAGGAATTAGGGTTAGGAGGAATCTTCATTAAAACTTCAAGAACAAAAGAGGAAATGCTAGGGTTTGTGATATCTTCAAACAGTGAGGTAGTGTTTCTAACTTAGTTGAAAAATAGGTGTCTAGGAAGAATTGTGCTATCATTTTCATAATTACATGATGCATGTTTAATGATTGCATGTTATAGGATCCATATGTCGAATAAATTGTGTAAACCATATTATGTGATGTTTTCTCTTTTAAATATTGTTTATTATGGTAAAATCTCTTCTATTAACATAGTCTTGATCCAATTTTCTTACTTGGCAGTGATGATTCATATGATTGATCTTGTATTTGTGCACAAAATTGGGGATACCTACCATGTGTTTGTAAAAATTACTTATGTGGTTTTCTAGACATGTATCTCGATATCTCGTGTGACAATTTTATCTATGTTACCATATTTGTGAAGAGGAAGTTAAATTGGAAAAATAGTGAGCTTGTTTAATGAAGATACCTTGGATTTGAAATGGAAATCTAGGAGAAAGAGAGATGCGTCTTTGGTATGATCTTGAGCATAACGAGATTACTTTATGTCTGGGTTTTGTTGGTGATTGGGATTGTGTCTCCATTTGTATCCATCGGGTTAGTAGCCCGTAAATCACTCAAGCTTATCAAGGGTTGCTAAGGGTTATTGGAAATTTATTATGGTTTTGAAGGAAACTAAGAGGAGATGAGTGAAATGAGTTAGATCATCTTTCCTTGTTCTTATATTGATACTTTATGATAAATGTTCCTATTTTTGCACAAACTTATATATGTACATGCATATGATTTCCTTATGGACATCATTGTGTGGATTTTCCATGCTTGCTTCGTTTGCCACTTGTGTGACACTACACTTTCACAAGCCACCACTTATTTTTCCTTCTGTTAGACGTCCTACTGGGGTAGTTTTATTGACCCCTACAAGATACAGGAACTGGAAAGGAGTCGACACAAGGTTGATGGACTAACGCGATGCTTTCATTGAACACTTTATTTTTGGACTCTTCTATGTATCTATTGACATGTCTATGCTTCCTTTTGGGGTTTTACTCTTGTATATGAATGGCCAATGTTTAGGAGGCCGCGTTTTTTGTAAAACTTTACATGTATAATGTATGTAATACATGGATAGTTGTAATAATCTATCTTAACTATGTTGAAGCGACACTTGCTTAATAAATGATGGAATTTGTGGCGGTTGAAATCCCGATACGAGGGAAGTTTTTCCCATGAGATTGATGAATACATGATTTTAGAACTATAAGTATGAATGGATAAAGGATATAGATTGTAGATTTAAAGAGAAAAAAAAACAGGTAAAGAAGCAGGCCATGGAAAGGCTCACAGGTTAAAATAGTTCGCAACAGAAGTGTAGGGACCCATGTGCTAATCGACATTGCAAGATAGCCGATTGGCACACAGTGGCCTAAATACCCTTCTCTATGTGTCGATCGACACATAGAGTCTTACACCCTAATTTTTTACTTTTATTGTGTTTTGTCCTTTTTCTTTCCTCAATTGACCTATTTTCATAGAGTGTTAGCCTCTTAAGAGTAAAGCAAACTTGAATAATGATTCATACGCTTACTTAAAACATTCTTTTGTAACTAATTTAAAATAATGGTGTAGATGTCACCTTAGGCCCTCGGGGCATGTGGTGTGACATAACTATCACTAATTAATAAAATTACTATCACGATTGTAGACATCTCATTTTGTGCCCTTGATTGTATAGGGGTAAAATCCTAATTTTATGGCGATTCAACTCAGCGTGACTCAGTCACCTTATTTATCTGGTCGTCATTGTTCATTGAAAAACCCTAATTTCTTTCAGCCACATTTCTTCACGATTTCAGCCCTATTTTCAATTTTATTCAATTCTTATCTTCGTTTCCTACCCTTTAGATCACATTTAGATCATTAAAAGAAAGCAATGCTCATTTAATTTCAAAAGAACTACAACTCATATATAACTTGCAACTCCAACTCTCATTCTTATTTCTTGACCATTTTCTTTGGTTTTTCTTTCTAAGTTTATGATTTTTTATATTCTTTCAACCTCTTGATCCATTCAATGTTTCGTTTAGGTTTTTGCGAACCCAATTCATACTTGAAGGTCCTTTAATGGTGATTTTGCCAGTCCTTCTATAGTTTTCTTTTCTTGGTTTCTCACATTAA
Source organism: Nyssa sinensis (assembly GCA_008638375.1). Lineage (NCBI taxonomy): Eukaryota > Viridiplantae > Streptophyta > Magnoliopsida > Cornales > Nyssaceae > Nyssa > Nyssa sinensis. Next base: position 22,804,492 of record CM018050.1, read on the forward strand.
TTCCTCTTTAGTTTGTCTAAATTAAGGATTTGAATCTAAAATGAGAAATCCCATACCGGTTTAATGGTTTTGCCCCAATTTTCTCTCCCTACTTGCTCCGTCTCTCTCTTTCTCTCTTCCAATATGATCATTCCAACCTTGCCTTGGCACATAAATGGATGAACACCTTACAAGTGTGAGTTCCTCATATCCCGTCTCTTGAATGTTGTTACCTCATGCAAAGTTATTGCATGAGGTGTCCAGCCTTCTATCAAATTCTAGCATCTTCATAAGATGTTTAGAGATGACTTCCTTAAGAACCCTCTAGCCTAGTCACACCACATCGGTATCCTTATGCCAATTAGCAGCTCACGCCCTTATCTTCTTTTGTCTTAGGAACACTACATGCTTGAGGCTATGTTTCTAGTCCACACACAATGTTGAAGATACTATATTCCTACTCATGTTGCCTTTTTGCAGTATTGACCAACACTAAGGTTCAAAAGCCACTATATTTAAATTTATCTATAAATTGATTCAAGTTGGATAGACTAGTGTACTTAGACATATAGATTCCTTATCTAGTGTCCCTTCAGTCTAATTAGAATCCTAGGAATTGGTTTACTTCCCATGTTTTGAATAAAGTTATATAGTTTTATTAACAAGTGCAAGCTTATTCATTTGGTGAAAATCTATGGCAAGAATTTGGGATATTAGGCTCTATGTCTAAGGTTAGCCAATGCAAAAGTTCCAAGGTTGTCATCCCCAATTTGTAGTAATATGTGCACAATATTGTATTTAGACAAATAGGGTCCATATGGTCTCTATTGGACCAAATTAAGTCTTTAATGCTTGACCTATTCCATATGTTTCTATTTGGCCCACACCATTTTAAAATTTGACTTTTGTATTGTAAATTTAAATAAAAGATCGGGGTATTACACTTATTAAATAAATGAAATTTTTTTTATAGGTCATAATTATTTTGGGGGATTGAGATAGGTCCCTCAACTAGTGCTTAATTAAGACCAGGTCTAACACTAATCTTATTAACCTCAGAAGTCTCTTACTATATTTGTGACAAAATTAACCCTCTCACTATATTTGTGAAATAAGCTTTGTGTGATAAATTTAGGAACAACACCATTTTTTTTAGATTTTAAAATTCAATAAATTACAATATACGAATAATTTTTCAATAAGTTTATATATTTGGATCTAAAAATTGAGATTTATCAAACAATATCTATATTAAATATGAAATTCTAAAAAAATTAATATTTTGACATTGAAATTTTCACTATTTAAATCATAAAATTTCATTATTTTACTAAAACAAATTGAAATAGAGAAACTTTAAAATTGCACAATTTTGTTTATCAATGATCTTTCTAAATTTGAAGCAAAAAAATTAAATCCACTTTTTTTACATTCATATATTTGGATTACCATCACTTTACAATATTAAAACACATAATTTTATTTAATTTTTAAACTGCAATATAATTATTTTTTCTCTTGAAGAATAGTTTGTAGTAGCTTTGCATTGATAGTAAAATTTCATTGTCCAATAAAAATACAATGTTTGAGATGGTGTTTTAACTTGCAGATTCATTAACAGTGAAATTTATGTCTGTGTTAGATAAATTTTTTTTTGATATTTCCTTATAACCTTCATGGATCTTAAAATCTTGAAAATCCAATTATTAAAAAAAACTTTGCAAAATGATACCAACTAAAAAATTAAAAAGAATAGGAAAATTTCTCAACTAAACTTAAGAATACCAACGATGAAATTTCTCCGTTTGTTTTAGATAGAGAAATTCCCATGTGTAGTCCAATAACAAAATTTCCCTATTTAATTGACAAATAAAAAAATTTCTTTATTTCTTGAACAATAAAATTTGGATCAATTTATTTTTTTAAAATAAATTCCAAAACATATATCTACACACATATGAATAGAGTTTCAATCTTAAAGTCCTAAGAAGCTTATACATAGTCTCTGGATTAAGGCTTTGTTTCCTTTCTGGGTTGGGGTAATATTACTCTTTCTTTGTAATTCATGTAATCTCACATTTAGATTGTCTTGTCACGAAATTGTCAAAAAGGGAGATTTTTAAGTTTAAGAGTCCATTCATCATGTGTTGGCATATTTTGTATGACAAAAACAATTATTGTAAGATTGAGTCTAAGTTCATATGAATCATATAGTATCAAGCCTTGAGTGTTGGAGATTGTTATGCATTGCTAAATATTAATTGAAGACCCAATCACACTCAGGTTCAATGGTAAGTGGACTTATTAACCTTAACCATAGGTTTAATGCACACGTATAAAAGTTTTCAAATATGTTTATAATGTGTTTTCTAACCTTATATAGTCATTAGCCTTGGTTTTTGAAATTTGAATAGTGTTTTACTCTTAAAAGAGCTTATTGGCCATTGGCGTTCGAACGGGGTCAAGAGTATTCAAACATGTTCGGACTTGAGATTACGTTTTAAAAATATTTTTATCAAATATCTAATAATTTGAATTAATGTTTTTTTTTTAATAATGAAATAGAGAGTTAAATAAATTTAAAAACTTAAAGAGCATTATCAAATAGTGTAGGTACAAGGTACCATGCCATCAAGTATCACGTTATCATGACCCTTGCCAAAGAATGATGTCCAATTTAAGGCCCGAAACATAGATAGCCACATCCAACTATGACGCCTTCATCACCATGCGTTTAGGAGTTAGGAGAACCCTACTATTAGGTCCCCTCCCTCACATGAATGACTAGGCACTCATAATGGCTCACGAAGTCTCATGAGTAGTCACTACCGTGCTCGTCCTTCATATGGACACCCTAAAAGCTTGGGGGCAGGTTCGGGGAGACTCTCGAGTCTAGCACATTGACATAGCATAAGCTCCACACTATGCTCCCTCACAATGTGGGATATTCAGGGTCGGGCACTCAAGATAGCTTTGCGAGCTTTACATGTGAGGTTGTCTAGACCTTCTAGAACGAAGGGGGTTTTCACTAAACCCAACGCCTATTTTGGACTCTAGTAGGACATCTATCAATACCTAGGAGCTCACGTGAGCCCACGTGAAATTGACACGTGACCTAGCACTATAAATACCCCATAACTACCATAGTAAATGAGGTAGAGAAATCAATCAATCAAAAAAGTTGATTGACCTTGGCCACTTTCGTTGTCTTGATTTCTGGCATCTAAAATCTCGCACCAATTAGATCCTAGGTATTAAGAATCTCGCAAAGGTTGTTATGGGTCCCTTCCCTCTTGAAAAGTTTTGAATCGCCTTACCTCAACCCCTTCACTCAACTCTGAGATCCCACTTGGCATCTGACGTGTAAGTTGTACTCGCCTTTATAGCTCTTATCTTTGACCCATTCAATCTCCACGGCATACAAACCATCCACATTTTGGCAACTTCGCTAGGGAGTACACTTCGCGAAAGATGCCAACAAAGCGCCACGTATAGACACCTTATTTTGAAACCTTTGATTGATTAAAGTTGGTTTTGCCACTTTTAGTAAGTTGCTATAATATGTCCCATCTAGGAGTATTTTAGCAATTTCTCATTTTGCTTATAGAGGGCATTCCCATCATTTTTGTCCATAGAGGGCATTTTCGATCATTTTTCCCATAGAGGGAATTTTTGATATTTTTCTATAAAAGACATTTTGGTCACTTCACCCATAGATGGCATTTCGGTCATTTTGCCTATAGAAGGCATTTTCGACATTTTTTTCATAGAGGACATTTTGGTCATTTTGCCCATAGAAGGCATTTTGGTCATTTTTCCCGTAGAGGGAATTTTTGACATTTTCGTTATTTTGTCCATAGAGGATATTTTAGTCACTTTGCCCATAGAGGGCATTCTCGTCATTTTGTCTATAGAGGACATTTTTGACATTTTGATCATTTTTTTCATAAAGGACATTTTGGTCATTTCACCTATCAAGGGCATTTTTAGCCATTTTACCCATAGAGGGCATTTTCAATATTTTGGTCATTTTATCCATAGAGAACATTTTGGTCATGTCGTCCATAGAGGGCATTTTTGTCATTTTTTCCATAGAGGACATTTTTGACATTTTGGTCATTATGCCGACTAAGGGCATTTTGGTCATTTAACACATTAGGACCCTTGAAGGTATTCTAGTAATAATATCTACTAAGTACATTTTGGTAAATACTAAAGGTTTCCCACATTCTAGGGGTATTTTTGTAACATTGATGTTATTTTGCCATTTTGAGGGCATTTAGGAAATTATAGAATATTCCTATCCCATATAGGTTATTGTGGTCATTCATGGACATACATGTAATTTTCATGTCATTTTACCCATATAGGGTTATTTTGGTCATTTTAGCCTTTAGGGACAATTTTGACTTTTTTATGCCTTAGTGACACTTTTGTAATTTCCTTGTCCAATTCTCTATCGAATTAGGGGCGATATAGTAAATATAGGTTTGACTACTAAATACTTGCCAAATTCCCTCCCTCCCTAGTGTTCCAAGGGATTTGCCCTAAATTTGTGCACAAAATAATTTCTATATCTAATTGCTTGCTCATTAAGCATTTAATCTTAGCCATTCATTCATCGGATTCATTGTGAGCACTTTGATCAAACCTTCTTACTTTTTTCCTATAAATAAGATCCCCCAGCCATCATAATCGAGGGTTCCACATCATAATCATTAAAAAGTCAGATGTTGCAGCAATAATCATTATCTCTCTTCCATATTTCTTGAAGCCTTGTTCTGCACAAGGAATAGTTCTAATCTATTGAAGACAAAGTTCTACACCATTGAAGATTTAATCCATGGAGTTTAAGTTCAAGCCTTGTCTGATTCAACTCAATCAATTAATGTAATACCCCGACCCGAGAATGTCGGGTCATGTGACACGTATTACGAGGATATGAAAAATAGAGGTAAATATTATGCCTTTAAAATAATGATAAATTAAATTAATAAAAATTAATTTAATTTTATGAGAAATCAAGTATTTAATATAATTAAAATAAATATAATGTTTAATAGATAAAGTATAATTAATTGAATAAATAATTTAATAATAAATTAAAAATAGAAAACTTAAGTAAATATATATATATATATATAAGATCAGCCGTGTGTGATTGTGTTGAGTAATATGTGGTGTTATATATATATATATACATATATACATGAAGGAGACATGGAAATTAATATAGGTAAGGTGACTTATACTAGATGTATATATTATATGGCCATTAGGTAAAGATGAATAGGGAGAGGTATGGCCACTGATCTGATGGAGTAAGGGGGTGAAGTGAGGGGCAATTAATGGCCATTAAACCTTCCACTTATACATATGGGCATACATGGTTTACACACCAAATCTCCACCGATCAGCCATAGAGAAAGAGAGGGAGAGTTCTGGGCATTTAGAAGGATAGAAGGGAGGTCTCGGAGGAAGAAGGAAAGAGAGAGAAAGCCACTGTTAGAGGTAAAACACAAAAAACTATCACTTTCTCTCTCTAGAAAATTTTCCTATGCACGAACTGTTTTAGCTTCTAGATTTTATATACATGATGTTTAAAGTAGATAAACATGATTAAGCATGAAAATCTCGACCTAAAACACCTAAGAAACACAAGCCGTACACCAAACGGCCATTGGAGGACCTTGCTTATAGCAGGTCTGAACCAATGGCAACCAAACTCTATTTGGTATCATAAGACCTCAAGAAGACCCTAAGAGCATTCCAAAAACCTATGACCGCGACCCAAAATCATAAGACAAGACCTCCAACCATTGACTTGTAGGTTACGGGTTTACAACCCAAACCCTTAAACTCTCATTTAAATCAACATCTAAGAATGGGAATTGAATCCTCATGAAGAGGGGATCAAAATAAGCCCAACCTCACTAAAAATGATGAAGAAACGAGCATGAACCGACGGTTTATAGGTTCGGATTATCGTGGCTTAAACCGAGCTTTTGAGCTACATTCGAATCTCCAAATGAATGCAAAAATAATCCTTCATGTCCCATAAATGATTTGGAGAAGAAACAGTAAGAAAATAGTTGGCCAACATCCACGAAATAGGAGAAAATGAAAACGCAGAAACTAGGGCAACAGTAGGGGTCGAATGAAGAAGGTGACAGTGAGTCAACTCGGTTTTAAAAGCTCTGACCGAGTCGATTCAGACGCGTGGCAGCCTCTGGGCTTGCCACCGAATTAGTGGGGCGACGTCGTTTAGGGCTTAGGTGTATATATATATATATATATATATATATATATATATATATACGGTTAAGGTTTTAAAAGAAAAGGGGGGAATCTCGGTCAGTGGGGTTCGAACCCCTGACCTCACACGCCCCACACGTTTCCTTTCCACTCGGCCACGCATGCGCGTGTGTCTCATATGGGGCAACATATTTATATATAATACATATAAAATAAAACCGAAAATAAAAAGGTGCATTGCACCTGGTGGGACTTGAACTCGGGTATATGGGGAGGGAGGTGACACGCTGGCCAGCGTGCCACCCTATTCAACTTGTCACTTATTCCCCTTTAAAAATATATATACTACATTTATAATTTAATTTAATTAAATGAAATTAATTAAATTAAATACTCCGAAAAGGCCCGTTGTCCAAAAATTATAAGTTATATATGTAACCTTACTATCTTGGACCCTCTGAGCCCATTGGTGAGGTCCTCGACATGAGATGAGGTCCCGAAAAATTAAAGACCCCTAAAAATGTCAAAATGACCAAAATACCCCTGCCCCATAAATAAGTCAAACGAAGTCCAAATAAAATAATTAAATAGTGGATTCTAACTATTTCAAATATTCTGAGACTGATGGTAGGATCCGTTTTACGAGACAGACCCGAAAAATAAAGACACGTAAGGGGGTAAAATGACCAAATTACCCCTAGTACCCAAAAGCCAAATTAAAACCAAGGAAGGTCTAAATTGACTTTCTTTGACATCCCGGACTCAATAATGGAGTCCAAATTACGAAACGAAGTACGAAAAAATATGACACGTAAAACGATAAATGACTATTTTGTCCTTTTACATATGAAAGTCCAAATTAAAATTCTACGAACGCCTAAACCGACTTTCTTGGACACTCCGGACTCAATGGTAGAGTCTATTCGGCCAAAAGAAATGTCTAAGATAAAAGGCATAAAATTTGATGAATAGCATCTGTCAGATAACTATAAATTAAAGTAATGCCAACGTACGGATCTACGGCGTAAACGAGGATAGGAATTACGAAAAGACACGACAACACATCAATCTTAGAATGAAATTTCTAACTCATAAATTGATCTTAGGTGATAATTATGGAAGAAAAATGACCCAAGTTCACGATCATGACCAAGGCCCAAAGGGCTAAGGACCCAAAACAACAGGCCTTCATGCAAGAACTGTTGCATCGTCAGAGAGTGATCGACAGGTTCGTCAGGATAGCCAAGGCGACAGAAGTCGTCTCGGTGAGCCCCTTCATTTTCAAATCACCCACCAAGGCCATGGTGGCAGAGGCCAAGAAAAAGAAGGAGGAAAAAAGGAAAATGGAAGAGGAAAGAAAGAACACGGAAACCTTAGCCGAATGGCGTCGCAGGTAATATTATTATCATTAAGTACATAAGTGCTAGATCTATAATACAGCTATAAGTCGGACCGGTATAAGAATTTAGGCTTCTCACAGTCTACACTTAGTGAGTTATGAAGTTGATTTAGCACATATGAAATTTATGGAATCTTCATAAATCTTGATAGGCTAAGGAAAGAGAAAGGTAAAGGGAAGGCGCCTCTATAGAGTTAACCCTTAAGGACCAAGGTGAGTAATCTTGCATTTGAAGTGGAGGCTTTAACTCCACGGATTTCAACGAATGTTTTTAAGTTCAAGATATTTACAGCATTGGTATATCAAATTCAGTATTCATGATTTCTGTTTTCTTACATATTATGCTATGACATGCTCCACGATTATTTACTTATTTATATCCGTAAATGTTTCCTTTTCAAAATAGTTAGCATGTCTGATTTCCTCAAATATTATGAATTTGATTATTACAAGTATTGAAGCATTATTGCAAAAGACATACGTTACATGTTTTAAATACTCATGAAAAGTATCAATATGAAGAAGTCATATGAAAAATGTTTTACAAGATAATAATAAGCACATAGGTAGGTCTTGGGTTGTACGGAACTCAATGGGCCTATCGTGTGCATCAACACATAGTCAGGATTTTGGGCTATACGGAACTCAATTGACCTGTCATGTGTAATGCTTGGTAGTAGGATTTAATCCCACAGGTAATGAGATATCTCCACGTATACGTAAAACGGGAGTCTGGTTCGAAACAGATTCCACCTAATTAAAGAGAAAATATGACATACGATTTTGGAAATGGAAGCAGGTTTTACCCCCATTTTCGCTATGCATGTTTACATGATTTTAAGTTACATGTTCTGAAATACATATGCTCTTTTATGGAAATATATGTTCTAGCTTGAATACCTTGAATGTTTCAAAGCTATATCTTTTAAGAATGCATGTTCTCTATGTTCAAGTATACGACCAATTAGTAGTTGAGTATTTTATAAACTCTCATGTACGAAACCTCTACCAATTGAAAACCCATGACAGATGTAGGAATTACTCATTGGGCTTTTTGAAGCTCACCCCACTCCCCAACATTTTTCAGGTGATGATGGTTGGACACTAGCTCAATTTGGAGAGCGATGATGGCAACTCCAGTAGGTTCTTGGAGATATTTTGGTAGTAGTAGGACCCATCATCAGTCAAACTTTTGTAATGGAAATTTTTGGACAATGATGTAGTTAAGCCCGAGGGGCACATGGATATGTACTATGTAGAACCTTTAGTTATTATTATTATGCTTTGATTATTATATTTATGTGTGCCACTATGAAGAGTGGCAGTATCAGGCGGATATGCGACAGATGTTTTATTTTTAAAAGAAAAGAAAAAAGTTTTTCACGCTTCCGCAACCACAGGTCGCATCACTATCTGATATTGTTGCTTATGTATGAGCCTTGTCCCGAGGCCTTCGGGTCTCGGGGCGGCGGTCGCGATCCGGTAATCAGCGTAGGGTGGGTTTCGGGTCGTGACAATTAGGCACGCTCCCTAAAACCCTAATATTCTCTTTTTTCCTAATTTAATTTATCCTATTACTCTTGATAGAGTAAATTGAATTAGAGAACTATGTTAGCTCTGATTCAATTATCTTGAGTGGATATGTAGGATGCCTCATGGGCTCAAGTCTACTATTTTCCTTTAAGCTATTTACTTTATGTCTTTTTTATTATTTCTTCCATCTCAACCTCTCTTTACGCTTTCTTTTGGCTTATTTACTTTATTTCTTCCATTTATTTTCATGTCATTACTATCATGATCTTTGTATACTCACTCTTCATCTTGTTTGTGTCATGGAATATTAAGCCTTGTCGATGAACACTTAAGGCCAGTCCATTTAGACTGTGTAGGATGGGTGCCTAACCCCTTCCCATCTTGTACCTTAGCTCCTAAATTCAGAATTCTTTGGCTTATTGTAGATTAGTTTTGCTTTACTTTATTTAACTCATATCAAGGGGTTTAGAATGTAAATAGGACCAAAATGATGTAATTTTAGTTTTCTTTGCTATTCTTTTTACATGTATTATTCATGGGTTGTATCAAGTTTGTTTGTTATTTAGTTTAAAATAAGCTGGTGACTCCATTGTGTATTCATGTACACCCAAATCAGAAAAGAGGGCGTGTTCCTCTTCCACTTTAAGGGAACAGACTTTTAAAGCCATGGGGAGGTTTGTTTGACACTCCTTGCCAATGTTTTTAGCGCTTGCGCTCACACCACATATTGCAATTACCACCAAACCTCGAACCACGCCATCAAGGATTGTTTAACACTCAAGATGATCTTTGAAGAGAGACTAAAGAAATGAAAGGTACAGATTCTAGACAAGTCTTTGATAAAGGAAGATCCACTCCCTCGCCACAAAGACAATGGCAAAGGAGTGGCATATTTGGTATCATTTTATGACAACCTGGATGAAATCCCTAAAGGAGACATTTGGGAGGAATATGAAGTGGCGATAGTGATTGACAACCAGGTTACTATGCTCCATAAATTCACCAAGTTCAAATGGTTTTTTGACCAAATGGGCTTTGTAATTCAATCTAAGATGGAAACAACTCGGGTGATACTACAGATAGCCACAAATAATGGCAAAAGTTATGCCACAATTAAGGAGTTTCTTTGTCGCTCAATCAAGGAAGCTTCCACCATCATCTCTTTCACGGATAAAGATAGGTTGATCCTTTACCATCACAATCGCTCGATGTACGTCTTGATAGTAATTAATGGAATGGAGTTCTCCCGAGGATTCCTTGACAGAGGAGTATCAATTAACATAATGCCCTTTAAAGTTTTCCTAATGGCCAGGTTCATGTTGGATGATATCATGGGCTAATTAATTGCCATATCCAATTTCAGTAGTTAAAAGTAACAAAGCTTAGGGTTTGTCAACTCGGATCTGGAAGTTGGTCCCATTCGTTGTCACACCAAGCTTCATGTGACTAAAGTTGATACTTCTTATCATATCATACAAATGAGAAGCTGGATACACAGATTCGACTTAATACCATATACTTTCCACTAATATGCTAAAGGAGTTCTAAATAAGAAATTGTCACAATTAAAGGCTCTTCGTGTCCTTTTGCAAAAAATGTGTTGAGATATACTAATTCAGCCTACTACACTAAATATATTGACCCCGAGTCACCTTCATCCTCAGCCATTATTGCTACACCTCTGCCCAGATAGGAAGATGCATGAAGTAATCATTTCGAACCCCCGAAGGAGAATAGAAGGAAGAAAAAATAAAGGAACTAACATAAGGTTGTAAGGGTTCAAACTCCTAATGGTCGAACCATCTAACGCTTATAACGGCACGTAGGGTTAGTAGAGGGCTACTCAACCAATCCTGGAGATGAATGTTATATGACAGAAGAAGCCAAACCAAAAGTAGTAGGGGATCCCAAAAAAGCTTCCGAATGTTTCCTAGGATGGCCCTTGCCCGCAACAACAATTGGAAGAAATTCAACTTGGGCACGAAAAAAGAAACTTTGCAACCAGTCTTCATCACCAAAACCTTCCTAAAACACAAAATCAATCTTTACTTTCGTTATTACACGAGTATTTTGATGTGTTTGCTTCGTTATATGTATAGATTCCCAGGATTGACCTGAAGGTTACCTCGTATAAGCTTGGCAATGTTCAGACAGCAAACCCAATCAAAGAAGCTCCACGTACCTATCGACTAAGAATTAAAGCTTCAAATAAAGGCGAAAATAGAAAAAGTGTTAGCAGTAGGTTTCATCAAATTTATTCAACACCCCACTTGGTTATCTAATGTTGTCCTGGTTAAAAATAAGAAACAATCAGATTCAAGTATGTGTTGACTTTCGGGACCTCAATCAGGCTTGCCCGAAGGATGAGTTTCCACTCTTGAAAGTTGACACGCTTATCGATGACACAATAGGGAGTCAAATGCTTCTTTCATGGATGGATTCAATGGATACAATCAAATTAAGATGGATCCTATAGATGCGTCCAAGACAATCTTTCGAACTGTCGATCAAAAACTTTTTTTTACCAAGTCATATGGTTCGGCTTGAAGAATGTTGGGGCAACATATCAATACGCCATAACCTACATGTTCTATGACATGCTTCACATGAACTTGAGTTTTATGTCGATGACATGGTAGTAAAGTCAGTGCACGAGGAAAACTATTATATGGATTTGAAGAAAGTCTTCGAAAGATGCCGAAAGATCAACCTCCACCTCAACACGCTGCAAGTGTGCTTTGGAGTTACAATTGGGAAGTCCTTGGGGTGTATCGTCCACAGACATAGGGATTAAGGCAGATCTGGCGAAGGTTATGGAAATACAAAATATGCTATGACCAACTTCACAAAAGCAACTCAAAAGTTTTATTGAGAAGGTGAATTACTTGAGAAGATTCATCTATGCCCTATAAAAAAAATTACTCAATCGTTCAACTCTTTGCTCAAAACTAACTCTTTCAAGTGGCGTGAAGAACATCAGAAAGCCTTCGATCTAGTAAAAAATGTCCTGAGCTCCCCTTAGACTATGATAGCCCCTACAACCAAGGAAGGCCTCTTTTGCTCTACCTCACAAGTACCCAATGTTCAATAGGAGCCCTCATCACTCAAGAAGTAAATGGAAAGGAAAGGCCGGTGTACTACATTAGTTGGATAATCCGAGGACCCGAAACTATATACTCCACTCTTGAGTGCTACTATCTCGTGCTAGTACTTGCAAGCCCAAAAGTTCAAACACTATCATACTTCCTTCACTTAATTACCAAGTGTGTCCCTATCCAGTACTTACTCACAAGACTGACACTTTTCAAAAAAATCGCGTGATGGTTGCTATCCCTAGTAGAATTTGATGTCAAATGTGTTGTGCTAAAGGCCATCAAAAGCCAAGCTTTGGTAGACCTCTTTGCTCAATTTCCAAGCAGGTACTTCTAACCTCCCTCCGAGAAACTTTTTAGAGATGATTTTTAAGCCTGTTGCGCGAAGGTTATGCACGAAAGATGGATTCTCAGCTTTCATGGATCATCCACCTCTTCCAGCGAGGGAGCAAGAGTCATATTAAGATTATAAAAGTGCAAAGATAAGCCTTTCCTAAAAAATGGACTTCAAATGCACCAACAATGAAGCATAATATAAAGCTCTTGTCATGGGACTTATAGCTACACACAACTTGGGAATTTCCACATTCTGCATAAAAAGAGACTCCAATTTGGTAAATAGGCAGACCACGGACGAATCTAGAATTAAGAAGCTTGCCTTAATAGCATACTTAACCATTGTCCAAAAATGAATGGACAAATTCGAAACCATCACTATTAAACATGCGCCCACGACGCACAATAGGCACCCAAATGCTTTGGCTGATGCTTGGCCTCTAAAGTCGAAATAGAAGATGCTATACACTAGTGCAGAAATCTCTAAGGTGACTCTTCCATCCACCACGACGGAAATCACACTAGACTGAGGTGAAGGCACCTAATTGGCGCACACCTAATCAAAAAATAGTTACAAGACCACCAATTCAACCTCCTAGTCACCTAAGTTAGACAATTCACTCTTTATAACAATGAGCTTTACTATAGAACAACGGCTAGAACCCTTATGCGATGCCTCGAGGAAGAGAAAGCCTGAAGGAGACTCCAAGAAGTTCATGACCAATCATGTAGTCTTGGGGACATTAGCCTTTATAGGCTAATTCAAAGACAAGGATATTATTGGCCTAACAAACTAAGGGATACTCTCAACCTTCCGCTTGAATGTCCCATCTGTCAAGATCTCTAACCAAGGTAGAATGCAACTTTATAGAACAAGTGAGTGACTAGAGACATAACTTTACATTGATTATCTTAAAGAAAGCTACACACTAACAAACTGTGCAGATGCTGCAATCATTAAAAAAGAGCTCCACACTTTTTCTTACATGAACACCAGCTTCTATAGAAGAAACTATGATGATAAACCTTTGAATGTCTAACTGGAGATGATATCCTTGAAGCACGCAAACTTACTCACCAATGGAACATCAAGAAAGGCGCAAAGGTTTACCAACAGCTACTCTAGAACGACTACTATTGGCCATCTATGGAGAGTGACTCAAAGTCTCACGTCAAGAAGTGTTATACGTGTCAGGTCTATGGTCCTGACAACAAGATTCATGCTCCTACGATAGTTCTTCATGAAATTTCAACCCCCTGGCCTTTCCATACCTAGGGATTGGACCTGATTAGACCTATTAACTCGACTGCAATGGGGCATATCTAGATCATTGGTAGCAATAGAGCTATACATAAATAGGTTGAAATTGTTCCCCTCAAGCATGCTACTACTAGCTGCCATTACTAACTTTATCAAGGAAAATATCATTTGAAGATATGACATTCTGAAAATCTTACTTTCAAACAATGGCACACCATTCATCAACAGATATGTTCGCGAGCTATTGTCCTCATATGGGATAGATCACCACAAATCCACCATTTACTATCCCAAAGGGATCGACCAAGCAGAAGCAACAAATAAGACATTGTTGAACGCTTCATGATAATCCTTCAAATTGGGTTGACCAACTCCCCATGGCCCTTCGGGCATACCAAACCTCACAAAGAAAATGTTAGGGATTTTAGTATATTTTAGAATTGGCTAATCTGTGTCTGACAAAACTATTGATTTGTAATTAATTCAAGTCTTAGTCCTTAAGCCTTGTTATCATCTCGACATTTCAAGAAACATGAAGATTCTTCACATCATAGATGGTTAAATGCTAGGCAAGGTATAATTTCTTGATTTTAGTAGACCATGGATTCACACACACATTTCATTCATTTATAAAGTTTTTCAATCATGTTTTATTCAAAAGGGTGTTTAATTTAATTAAAAGGGTTTAATGGTTTTAAAGTTACAATTTTGTTAAACTTTTTAATAAGTGTGAATGTTATTTGAACGAGCCTACTGGCCCTATTGTTTCGAATGACCAGGACAGTAAGGTCTAGTGAGTAAATAGTGTGCGATGTCATTAGCTTGGTCATTTTAATGACCAAGATAGTGACTTTCAAACATAACCTTGTTGGCTCTTGCTCTCTAGCTCGTTTAAATGACCACAATAGTAGGTTCTTTACGACTTTTATTAAAAAAGCTCAGTTCGAATGACCATAGGCTCGTTCAAACGACCATCGAATTTTAGGCGTATAGTTTCTAGTTTTTGTGGATTCCTAGTTTTTCACCCTAAGACTATATATAGTTTTTGGAATGAAAATTATAGGAATTTTGACTGCTACAATATTTTTTTTCCTCTTGTTCCAAAAGTTATTGATTAGGCATATTCATGTTTTACACATCCATGGCCTATTAATTTGAGAACCCTATCATACATTTTTCTTCACCATTGGAGTATAAGTTTATGGATTTCAAGCTTTTTACAATCGGTAGAGTTCAAGGTTGCGTGGAGATGTGCAACTGTGATTAAGGAGTTTCATTCATGGATTTGAAGTGGAGGCCTGCTTAAAGAGCATCTGTGGATTTGAGTCAGAGGAGATTCAATGCGAGAACAAGGCTTGAGGGACTAAGACATTATGTCTGTCGCGTCTGTAATCACCAAATCTTTTCTAGTGGATTCAGTGCATCTGGATCAGTGCCCTGGGGTATTCCAAAGTAGATATAGTTGATCTGTGGCGATTTTCTTGTCAACAAAAATAAATGTGTTTGTTTTGTTTTTGTTATTATTGCTCAATTGCATTTGTTTATACATCTCATTGATTTTTGTTTGCACGCACTGGAACATAAATTTCACTTAATCAAAGAGAAAATCGTAATCATTGTTAGTTGATTAAATTTTGGAAAAGAAGTTTTTAAGTTTCTGTTTGACCTATTCACCCCCCTCTAGGTCACTTTGTATTCATCTAGATTCACTTAGGGCCTTTCAAAGTGGTATCATGGCAAAAATCTTATGCATTAGATTGATCCTAATAATTGTCTAGATGGATAATCGTGAAGGTGGATCCATATCTCATCCTTCATTGGATGATGGTACTAATTATGCATATTGGAAAGCTAGGATGAGGGCATTCCTTAGGTTAATTGATGAACGTATATGGTTGACTGTCGTGGCTGAACACCTCCTGTCACAACAGTTATTGCTGAAAAACAGTCTAAGCTAAAAAAATGCTAGTGAATGGAATGAAATTAAATTAAGGATGAGTGGGTATAATACTAAAGGGTTGAATATGATTTTCAACATCGTTAGTGCTAATGAGTTTAGACATATTATGGCATATAAGACTTCTAAAGAAGCTTGGGATATTCTTTAGACTACCCATAAGGGTATGAATATTGTTAAGAGGTCCAAACTACAAATGTTGACTGATGAGAATGCAAATGTCATATTTTTTCTCCCTTAATGTTTAGTCTTTTATACTTATTTGGTGCCTAAATGTACTCATTATTCTTATATTTTGATTTAGGATGCAAATAGAGGCGCTAATTGCAAAACGATGCTAATTGGGCGATTCTGGATAGTTTCAACATTGCTTCGTAATCTGGCCATAACTCTCTCATTCGAGCTCCGATGGAGATGATTCAAGATACTATGGAATGCCAAGAAATAGTTCTACAACTTTTATGTTTTGAGTTTGGAGAGAATGTGGCTGAATCAAGGCAGAAATCGGGCTTAAAGTTGTTGCACCTATACTGCTGACGTTCCTTAATTGCGCAAAATTCTATGCGCGGATTTGACGCGGTTTATTTTTGGAAGTTTCCAAATCTGGTGCACGAAAATTTCAGCTGAAAACACCACTTTCCTAGTTATATTAGGACTTTATTTTATTTTTAAGGACTTTATTTTTTTATAGTTAGATTTGGATATTTTTATTTTAGGATATTATTCAGAATATCTTTAGGAGTTCTAGTAGGCTTCCAATACTAATTTTTAATGTGTAAAAGGAGAAATGATCAGATTTGACATCTCTCTCTCCCCTCTTCTCTAACTTTTCCTTCAAGTTTTCATCATGCCCCTACGTACGTGGCTAAACTTTTATAATTGGTCGAAGGAAACAGAAGCCTCAGAATCAATAAAACTGTGAGATATAATTTTTTTGTTTATTGTTCAATTTATACTTTGAGTATCGGATGTTCTTCTGTGCTTATTTTCATGATTGTCTAGTGTAATTACTAGGAGGCCTACTAGTTTATTATTCGTTGCAATCTACTTCTAGGTTAGATATCAAATCCGTAATTGTTTGATCCTTCTAATTTGTGAAGCAACTAAGATTTAATGATTTGATGCATCAGAAATTACTAGATCTTAGGAAGAATGCTTGACTAAATTAAATGCAACCACTTGTGCTTGTGTTGTTTAGCTTCATCAATCTCTCTAATTCTGAAGGCTGTTATTAGATTAAACCTTTAGCGCTTGTCTTGGGTTGTTTAGTAGTTAGGGTTAATTAGATCGTTTGTTTTCTAATTAACTGTGACTAAGGAAAGATAGGAAAATAATTCTAACGGTGAATATTCAAAGTGTGAATTGATATATACTTGCATCGATAATTAATTGTAAAATTTTGATGATGGATGTTGACTTAGACCAATGTTTGTTCTTTTGATTGATTTCAATACTTAAATTTGAATTGTTCCTTAATTGTTTTTCTTAAAATTATTTTCGTTATACTCAAACCCACCCATCCTTGTTCACATAACATAAAACTAGGCTAGATACTCTCTGTGGGAACGATTCTTACTCGCACTACTACATATATTTTTAAGAGTTTAGGTTTTATTTTTTTGGTTGCCTGTGACAGCACACCATTGACCTCTAAGTTTGAAACACTTAGGATGGAAGAGTCTGAGTCATTTGATGATTTTTATGCTAGACTAAGTAATTTTGTCAATTCTTCCTTTAATATTGGGGAAAGAATTGAGGAGCACAAAATTGTGCTCGAAATCTTGAGATCTCTTCTTGAGAGGTTTCAACTAAAAGTCACTACTATGGAAAAAGTAAAGATGTAAACTCCATGAGTGTAAATGAGTTGGTAGGTTCACTCCAGACCTATGAGTTAACATATAGACAATAAGAGACAAAAAAGCTTAGCCTTAAAATTTGTTCAAGAAATATTTAAAGAGGATCAAGACACCGAGTCTACACCTCTTAATGATGATGAGCTAGCCTTATTTGTCAAAAGGTTCAATAGAATCTTGAAAGGTAGAAGAAATAATTCCTCCAATCAATGAAGCTCATCAAATAAGTCTACTTCAAACTAAAAAAACTCAAGAGCAAAATCCTCCTTTCGCAATGATAGGAAAAAGTCCTCAAATCAATCATTTAGTCAATATCGCATTGAATGCTATGATTGCTATAAGTATGGCCACATTACTATTTAATGCCTCAACAAAAAGAAAAATAAGGGGAATAGTAATTCTAGGGCGATGAATTCAATCTTGACCGATGATGATAATGAAGAATAAGAGGAATGTGAAGGTAATAAAAAGGAAGAAGAATAACAACAACAGTTCTTAGCCTTCACGGTCACCACAAATAATTTTGAGAGTACACACACCTATAATGTGAGTGGACAAGACTCTGATGGTGAAAATTCCTCAAAGAGTGAGAGTGATTGTGAAATTGATCAAGATATACATGCAACATATGATCAATCGTATGAAAAACCATTCAAACTCAAGAAAGCCAATCTCAAGTTTGTAGCCAAATTGAAATTGGCTGAAAAAGAGAAGAGTGCTAATGTTGAAAGTGAAACACTTATTAGTCAGCTCAAGGCTCATTGAGCGACTATTCTCGAAAGACTCAAGGAAGTTGAGCTTGAAAGAAATTCATTAGTTTTGGAGATTGATAATTTGAAAAAGGAGCTTGACTCTACCAAGTCTACAAATATTGATCTCTAAAGTAGAGTTCACAAACTTGAACTTAAACTTAAGAAAGCTAAGGAAGTAAAAGTTACTCTTGAAGACAGGTCTAATAAATTAGCCAAAATGTTGAACACTGTCACTATCAAGAATAACATGGCTGGTCTGAGCTATGACACATTTAATGATCCCAAAAAGCCCACAACGACCAATCAAAATCAACATGCTCTACTTAAGCTTGTTCAATTTGTCCCTCCTACTCAAAATTTTATTCAGGCACCATAACCTAAATCTTTTTATTTCCCCTATTGTAAGGTTGAAGGTCATATAATTCAATATTTTATAGAAGCTAGGAAGGGAAAAAATCATCGAAGTCCACATGACTGATGACAAGTCTCTATTTTCTCACCTAGAGAATCATAATGGATGGGTTGTCACTTTTGGTGAGGGAAGTAGGTATAGTGTTTTAGGGAATGGTTCAAATCATATAGAAGGATTTCTTAAACTAGATAATATGCTTTATGTTGATGGTCTTAAAGCCAATTTGATCAGCATAAGGTAGCTTTGTGATGACAATCTTGCAGTCCACTTCTCAAAAGAGGAGTATAGAATTTTTGACATAGATGGAAAGTGTGTCTTACAAGGGATTAGGACAGTTGACAATTGTTATGGTATTAGTCCAAATCCCACTGTCATTTGCAATAATGTTAAGGTTGAGAGTTGCAACTTGTGGCATGAGAGACTAGGTTGTTTAAACTCAAAAGATTTGAAAATGCTGTCAAATAAAGACCTAGTCCGTGTTTTACCAAAACTAGGAAAGACTTCTACATATGTATGTGGTATATGCCAAAAAGCTAAACAAACAAGAGTATCACATAAGAAGTCTTCTTCTCTAGCCACATCAAGACCATTGGAACTAATTCATATGGACTTGATGAGTCCTACTAGAACAGAAAGTCTAAGTGGTAAGAGATACATTGATTTCTCTAGATTTTCCTTAGTAGATTTTTTCAAAGAAAATACAAATGTTTATAATGTTGTCATTAGGATTTGTCGGCGAATCTAAAATGAGAAGGGCTACATAATCACTAGGATAAGGAGTGATCATGGCACTGAATTTGAAAAATCCCTTGTGACAGATTCTTGTCATAACATCTACATAAAACATAAATTTCAGCTCTGAAAACACCTCAACAAAATAGGGTTGTTAAAAGAAAGAACAGATTCATTCAAGATATAGAAAGAGCCATACTCATTAGTAAGTTTGTACCAAAGAAATTTTGGGCTGATGCAATTAGTACAACTTTCCATATGATCAATTGGGTATATCTTAGACCTGGTTTGAGTCAGACTCTGTATGAGTTATGGATAGGTAAGAAACCCAGCCTTAAGTATTTTAAAGTATTTGGAAATCATTGTTACATTGTAAGAGACCGAGAAAACTTAGGAAAATTTGATCAAATGAGTGACGATGGGATCTTCCAAGGATATTTCACTAATAGTAGAGCCTATAGAGTGTATAATCTGAATAATTGACTGTTATAGATTCTATCAATGTTGTGATAGATGATGAGAAAAAGGTATACTTCTTAGAAGATATTGATGATCCAATTATCTTAGATGAGCCCATTGTTGATAATGAGGATAATGGATTAGAAATCAAAAAGAGTATTTCATCAACCAATGAGAAAATTACTCAAACTAGCGTTCAAAAAGCTCATGATCCCTTCAATATCATTGCAAATTTACAAAGTGGGGTCAAAATAAGAGCTCAAATTGAGTTATCATTGCTTCACATCTCAAATTGAACCCAATAATGTAAAAGAAGCCTTCCTACATGATGATTGGATTTTTGTAATACAAAAGGAGTTGTTTCAATTCACAAAGCTTGATATTTAAGAATTAGTCCCATGACCTAGAGATTGTAATGTTATTGGCACCAAGTGGATTTATAAGAATAAGTTAGATGAAAAACGTGTCATAATTAGAAACAAAGCTAGGTTGGTTGCTTAAGGCTATACCCAAGTTGAGGGTATAGACTTTGATAGACTTTTGCTCTAGTTGCTATGTTAGAAAGTGTGAGGACTACTTCTAGCTATGGCATGCCATTTGAAGTTCAAACTTTATCAAATGGATGTCAAGAGTGCCTTTTTACATGACATTCTTAACGAAAAGTCTATGTGGAACAACCCAAGGGGTTTGAGGATCCACAAAGTCCTAATCATATCTATCGACTAAAGAAAGCCTTGTAAGAGTTGAAGCAAGCTCTTAGAGCTTGGTATGAAAGATTATCTTCTTATCTTCTTGAAAAGGGATTTTCGAGAGGGGGAGCCAATAAGACAATGATTTTTAGGAAGGATGGAAAAGACTTTATAATTACTCAAGTCTATGTTGATGACATAGTCTTAGATTCCACAAGCACCAAAAATACTTAAGACTTTGTAAAGGAGATAAGAGTAGGTTTTGAGATGAGTATGGTTGGTGAACTAAATATCTTCTTAGGACTCCAAGTTTAGTAAATGAGAGATGGCATCTTTATCTCTTAAATAAAATATGCCAAGTCGTTAGTGAAGAAAGTTGGCTTAGATAGCACTAAGCATGCTAGAACTCCTATGAGTACTAGTTCGAAGTTTAGTAAAGACACCACAGAGAAGGATGTTGAGTCCACACTTTATAGAAGTATGATAGGTAGTTTACTATATCTCACTTCTAATAGGCCTGATATTGCTTTTAATGTTGGTGTTTGTGCTCATTTTTAGTCTAGTCCAAAAGAGTCACATCTGATTGTTGTTTAGAGGATAATTAGATATGTGAGTGCGACTCTAAGTTATGGCATTTGGTATTCTTTGATATGAATGCTACATTAGCTATATATTCTAATGCAGATTGGGCTAGGGAAGATTGATGATCGAAAAAGTACTTCTAGTGGTTGCTTTTACTTGGGGAATTCATTAGTATCTTGGCATAGTAAAAAGCAAAACTCTATTTCTCTTTCCACATTAAGGTAGAGTATATTATTGCAGGTAGTTATTATGCACAACTATTGTGGATGAGACTAATGTTGAAGGACTGTGGAGTTGTTGACATTATAACGGTATATTGTAATAACTTGAGTGTAATAAATATCTCCAAAAATCTCGTTAAATACTCTAGGACAAATCATATTGACATTCGACGTCATTTCATTAGAGAACTTATAGAAGAGAATGTCATATCTTTACAATATGTTTCTACTAAACACCAATTGGATGATATTTTCACAAAACCTCTAGATGGCCTTCGGTTTGAGAATTTTAGGAAATCTATAGGTATTTTCTCTAGTGAGAAGTTGTATGTTCTACCCATGATCTAGGTTTCTTTTTAGGGTTCTCATCTTATTCCTAGATAATTAGTTCTTAGTTTAGGGATTTTTTTTTTTTTTTGTAGTGTAGTTTATTTTGATTATATTGCAAAAATAAAAATTCCAAAAATATTTTTTTTGTTGCAATTGAATGCGATATCCTATTCTCTATTTTCTTGATTTAAACTGAGTATTGGAGACTATACTATATATTCTTTAATTTCTTTCATGTTTCACATTTAGTATTTTCTGCTTAGTTCTTTTCACAGTTTTTATCTCACTTTCACTCATTATCTTGCTATGTTAATTTAGTCATTGTGATGTTTCTTATTGAAGTGAGGAATCAAATCAGTTTTATGTTCAACTTTCAATAAGTCCCAGGCTAGAAGAATTATCTTGAGTTGATTTGAAAAAGTATAAGACCAAACCTTTGCACATACCATATTGTGTTTATTTTTTTGTTGTGCAAAGAAATGGATAGCTTTAGGATAGAGTGAATAACATTCAGATGGGTGTACCTTTGAAATCTAGTTGCCTACCTAGTCGTGTGAAAGCCACATTGAATAATGCCAATGCATTTATCCATTTCAATTACTATCTTTGGTAATTTTCAAGGGAGATATAGGAATGGAATATATGGTCTAAAATAACCAAGATTGATTAACTATAGTTATTTGTGCTTATTTTGTGTCAAATCATTCAATACTGTAATGAAGTCATTGATATTTGCACATCTCATGATTAAATTTTATCAATTCCATAATCTACTTCATGAGTTAATGTGTTGAGGGTGAGTTTGAATGCATATTGATTATTTTAATATATTTGTGAATATTGAAAATCTTGAAAATATATTTCATTGTTTCTAATGCATTCGGTTTGAGAAATTTCATTGTTAATTTTTTTGGGATATTGCACTTCATATGTGATCACGTATGTACTCCAATTCTTGGGAAATTTCAAAAATTTTGGGTACATTTGTTTTTGAAAGAGAGAGTGAGGTTTCTACCTCGGTCGTTAGAACGACCACTTTGTTGTTCGAATGATCATCGCATTCAATACTGACCGTTGCTAGTGGAGCTCGTTCGAATGACTGACTCCCTCGTTCGAACGAGCGTATAGTTTTCAAGGCAACACTTGATCTTCCGAACGACTATTAAAGGAACAATGTAATTCATTTTTTTACCTTTCTCTCATTTCTCTTTATCTTTCCACATTTTCCTTCACTCGTTTTTCTGTGCTTACTTATTTTAAAATTTCGTTCAGGTTAAAGTTTTAGGCACACCGAGAGGATCATTTTCACCGATCAGTTTTTCTTTTGGGTCACGTCTATTCATTCAGTGAGTTATTCTATTTCTAGTCTTTCCCTACTAGTTTTTTTTTTCTATTCTAAATAGTTTAGGACTAGTTTGAGATTGCTAGCACAGTCTCTCGGATGTAGATCCATCCTAAGATATCATCATTTCCATTCATTCACTGGTCATGGCTCAAGCCATTGCTGATCCATCACATTTTTCATATCTGGTCTTTATTGTGAGGTCTATTGTTGCTACTACTTTAGACTTTCCTCAAACTGAAGAGTGATGGCCTATCATAAGACATAGGACAATACTAGTAGAGTGGTCTATCATTTTAGATCATTTTAACGGTAATCTAGTTCACCGTCAGTTTACTGCCCAAGCTTAGGTTTCTCTCCTCTCTATATTTGGACTCGCATATGTACCGCTAGTTCGTAAGTTCTATGCGAACTTACAACCCCATATCATTGATCTCTTAACTGCTGTTTATATCAAGGGCATCTCATTCACTCTGACTTCATTTTTCATTGCCACTCTTCTTTGACTTAAACAAGTCGAACGACCACACTATCCAGTACTCGGTGTTGACCCTACTAATGAGGAGGTGGTGGCCTCTACTCGATGGAGAGATGGCTTACCTGTGTTCCAAACACTCGTATAGATTGTGCCCTGATGACTACGGACTATAGGTTTCTCAATTTTGTTGTCTCTTCGGTGTTGGCCCTTGTAAGCCACACCAACACTATCAGTTTCGACCGCGCTCGATTTCTTTATGCTATAGGGACTAGTGAGATAATCGATGCTCCTTCTCGTTTTTTTTGTTACATCACGACAGCCATTACTAGCACACATTATGATGCACTTTCTCTTGGGAGTATCATCACCCAATTGTTAGCACATCACCATGTTCTTCTCCTTCGAATAGACGCACTATCTTTTTTGAAAGTACCTTTTTCACATCGTACTGCAAGACAATCTCAAAGTCACATCCCAGTAGCTTCCCCTGCTACCATACATCTAGAGGATAACTTTTTGGCTGATGATATGGAGTATCCTTATATTTGTTATCCACTAGCTTTTGATCTAGTTCCAAATCACGTTCCTGGCATTACTGCAGCTGATTTTGATCACCATTATGAGCGGATTCGTCAGGATTTATTTCTTCCTGTCATGGCAAAGATTGAATACCAGGATCAACGCTTGTGACATGATTTTTCTTTCCTCTTCTAGAGCACTTTGATCGTTAGGAGACTACCTTAGAGTATTTTAATCATCCGGTTGCCAGTCTATCCTTTTAGCAATTAGCACTTTTTTTAATAGTTTTAGCACATGTAAGTGAGAGGTGCTTCATCTTCTGGTACTGATGATATTGCCATGACTGATCAGCCTGATCATCCACTTACAATTGAATGATGAGTGTTTATGTAGTGAGGCTCAGTTTTATTTTGGTTTTAGACAGATTTGTTTTGATGATGGACATGCCTATTGTTTTGCTTATATTATCACTTTATGTATCTGTATGTTACTATAGTCTATCTTTTATCAATCTTATGTCTTATCTTGTTTTCATTTATGCATTCTCTATCTAGTTTATACTTCTTGCTTTAACATTGTGACAAAAATGGGGGTAGGATTAGTCTAAGGGGGAATGTGTATATTTTTTTTTTTTTGACATGAGATGACCGCTCTTTCTTTTTTGAATATTGGATCCTATCTATTTATATGTGATTATTCTATATCTTATTTCATATCATTTGATACTTTTCATCCATATGGTTTAGTGTTGGTTTTTGCAGTACATACAAGTTTGATGCATTGAAGATTCAAGAGCAATTGTTTGAATCTATCATGAGTAGACAATAAAAAATTATGTAAATCTTTTCTTTTGGGTTTTTGGGGGTTACATGTTTTTGTTCTAGATCTATTTACATATAAGGTTGAGTTTTGTCGCGGATTGCCAAATGGGGAGTTTGTTAAGACTTTTAGTATATTTTAGAGTTGGCTAATTCGTGTTTGACAAAACTATTGAATTATAATTAATTCAAGTCTTGATCCTTAAGCCTTGTGATCATCTCAGCATTTCAAGAGACATGAAGATTCTTCACATCATACGTGGTCGCAATGATAGGCAAGGTATAATTTCTTGATTTTAGTTGACCATGGATTCACACACACACTTCATTCATTTATAAAAATTTTCAATCATATTTTATTCAAAAGTGTGCTTAATTTAATTAAAGGGTTTAATAGTTTTAAAGTTACAATTTGGTTAAACTTTTTAATAAGTGTGAATATTGTTTGAATGAGCTTATTGGCCCCATTGTTCGAATGAGCCTTGGCTTTATTTGAACAACCAGGACAGTAAGGTCTAATGAGTAAGCGTGTATGATTTTGTTGGCTTGATCATTCTAACAACCAAGACAGTGACTTTCAAACATAACCTCGTTGGATCTTGTTCTCTAGTTCGTTCGAATGACCATAACAATAGGTTCCTTACGAGTTTTATCAGGACCATGGGGTCCGATATTGTAATTGGATAATCTGGTTTGACAAAACATGCTTTGCGTGTAATCCTTACATTAGTCCTAGGAGTGAGTATCTTAATACCCGTTTTACTCCAAGATCGTCCAAGAGATATTACCGTGCATCACTACTGGTCGACTTGGTTCACATAGGGTATATTAAACTTTTGTATTTGATTTGGATTTCAAACACTCACATCATGTATGCATTGCATATAGTTTTATCATAACATTATGTATGTGATATACTTGTGATTGCGAAACAATTTTCTCAAAATGCATCTTTAAAATCCTAAAAGGAATTCAGTTCACAAAATAAGAAAGAATGTGAAACTTTATGTTGCTCATTTGAACGAATAACAGAAGGTTTCTTTTTCATTCGTTCGAAGTTCCTGTATCAAACAAAGAGCTGTAACCTTAAAGTAATGCTCATTTAATATTCATTCCTTATTTGTTCAAGTGAATGAGTGCTCGTTCAAATGAACCCTGGGTGGAAAACAGATTTATAATTTATTTTCAAGCTCATTTGGAATTGAACAAGCTCATTATGAAAATACTCAAAAATTTAGTTGAGAGTAGTGAAAAACAGAGTGTGAGGGTTTTTCAATTGTGAGAGCTAAGTTGTTGAGAGATCAAAAAGCTTTCATGAGAGATCAATCATAAATGTCATTCATACATTTCTCTATTCTTATTCATAGATTGATTTAGATCTTCCACTAGATCCAAATCAGATCTAAGAGCCTCTTGTTCATGTCAATTTCACCATTAACAAAGGATGTAGTTCGAGCTTGAGGATTTGACATTGAGCAATCGGTGGACACCAAGGTTTTGAGGATTTGCAATTGTGCAGCAGCTTGATCGGAGGATTTCGAGACCGTCAAGGATTCCAGTTGTATGAAGTTTCCAACTATGAGGAGCTTGATGATCAGGTAGAACAGAGCTTGAGGTACTAAGCTAGTTCATTGATATATTGTAATTCAATTTCCATTATAGTCGAAGTCTTCCTTGAGCATTGGCCCAGCTCTAGAGTTTTTCTCTAAGGATTGTTATCCTTGGCAGTTTCTCCGTCATCAATCGGTTTGCAAATCTCTCAATCACTTCATCTCTTTCAATTTATTAATTGCTTTAATTAAATGCTTCCGCTAGAATATTGATATTGAAATTGAGTTTTCATGAATTTCATAATGGATCTTTAATTTGATTACTAGAAAACTTAATTGAGTAATTGATAGTGTAAATTGAATTGAATTGTAAATTGATCACTTAGTTAAATTTTGCATTGAATTGATAAAATTGCGTATCAAATTAAGCTAGGTGATCGATTTGGTGAATGTTGATAGGTTGGTATTTTTGAATAATTCTTAGCTATTTCATTGGTGGATGGACATACATGTTGCATTAATCACGTTGAGTAATTTTGTTGGTTGTGGCATCTTTGTTATAGACAAGAATTGAAATTAACATAGGAGAAAAAATTTATTCTAGAACCTACCTATTTAACTCCCCATTCTAGGTGAAATTCACACTTTGGGACCTTGAGTGATATCCCTCTACCTCAAGTTTTATTTAAAAAAACTCGTTCGAATGACCATTGAATTTCTGAGCGTACAATTTCCAATTTTTGTAAGGATTCCTAGTTTTTCACCTTAACACTATATATAGTCTTTTGCACAAAAATTATAGGACTTTTGGCTGTTCCAATATTTTTATTCCTTATGTTCCAAAAGTTATTGATTAGGCATATTCATGTTTTACACATCCATGGTCTATTAATTTGAAAACCCTACCATACATTCTTTTTCACTATTGGAGTACAAGTTTGTGAATTTTAAGCTTTGTGTAATCAGTAGAGTTTGAGGTTGTGTAGAGATTTGCAGCTGTTATTAAAGAGTTTCATTCGTGGATTTGAAACAGAGGTCTACTTGAAGAGCGCTTATGGATTCGAGTTAGAGGAGATTCAGTGTAAGGACAAGGCTTGAGGGACTACGCCATTGTGTATGTCGTGTCTGTAATTACCAAAGCTTTTCTAGTGGATTTAGTGTATTTGGGTCAGTGCCTTGGGGTTTTACAAAGTAGATACAGTTGATCTGTGACGATTTTCTTATCAACAAAAATTGGTGTGTTCGTTCTTACTTTTGTTATTATTGCTTAATTACATTAATTTATACAAATCACTGATTTTTGGTTACATATACTAGAACATAAATCTCACTTAATCAAAGTGAAAATCTTAATCATTGTTGGTTAATTAAATTTTGGAAAAGAAATTTTTAATTTACCATTTGACCTATTCACCCCCCCTCTAGGTCACTTTGTATTTTTTTAGATTCACTTAGGGCTTTTTAGAAAACCCACTCAAGCCACACCTTTCTCATTAGTCGATAGGGCAGAAGTTGTTTTGTCATCTGAAATTGTAATCCCATTAGCACGTATAACGACTATGAGGGAAGTTTCCCACGACAATTGTGCTGAAGTCTTGGAAGTCCTAGATGAGCGTAGAGACAAGGCTCGTGCAAGTTTCAAAATATACCATGCTCGTATTGGGAGAGCTTACAACTCCACGGTTTGCCTAAGGCAAATACAAGAAGGGGATTTGGTGTTAAAAATGGTTGACTCCATCGTGCGTAGAGGTTCCAAGTCTAAATTCACCCCAAAATGGGAAGGACCCTTTAGAGTTGTTCAGGCCTATGAAAGTGGCTATTGCAAGTTAAGGCACCTTGAGACAGGTATGGCACAGGACCTTTGAACGTGAAATGGGTTAAGATACATCATGCTTGAGGATGATAGAGGGTTGACCTAAGCGTGAAGCTTTCCTACGTATGAGAGTTGCTTGGACGTTAATGTTTAGCAACAAAAAGTTATCCTAAGCATGAAGCCTACTAAGGGTGAAAGTTATTTTTGTTTTACATATAAAATGTTGGCGGCCACTAGAAGAAGCTATCCCTGGCATGAAGTTTCCTATGCGTGAAAGTTATATTGTCCTCCATATCACGCTTATTTTTTACGTGAAGCTAATCATGACCAATCATGTGGTCATGCCTAAGCGTGAAAGATATGTTGTCTTCCATATCACGTTTATTTTGTATGTGAAGCTACCCCTAGCATGAAGTTTCCTAATCATGACCAATCATGTGGTCACGCCTGAGTGTGAAGGTTATGTTGTCTTTCATATCACGTTTATTTTGTACGTGAAGCTACCCCTAGCGTGAAGTTTCCTAAGTGTGAAAGTTATCATGTTCTCCATATCACATTTCTTTTGTCAACAGTTAAAAGTTATTTTATTCAGCCATTATGAATGTGAGAATGACATTAGCCTTTCAATGGAATGTTAGTTATGTTGAAAAAATTATGTTTCGATTCCCCACTTGATGTAATTTAAAAAAGAAAAGAGAAAACAAACAAAAAAACAGAGCATTGAAATGTCCACGACATAAGAGCTAAAGAAGAAATTTTATTGAGACAATACAAAAAGATTACAAAAATTATTACAAAAGAGCAAGCTCTAGGATTACAAAAGGTTATATTACACCAAGTCAAAAAGAGATTAATGGTGTAAGCCCTCCTTGTCAAGGCCTAGCATCGCACCATCCCTATCACAAAAAGACTTGAGTTCTTCAATCTGGCGTTTAAGAGAGGCGATTTGCTCAAAAAGCTTGGTATACTCACCCTTCAATTGATGAAGCTTTCCAATGTGGGTGATGTGATGAGGGATGTGATCAAGACATTCTAGATGCTCATGAAGCCAGATAAGGACAAGAGTATCACGCTCAAGAATCTTAAGAGTCTCCATCAAATCAGCCAAAAAATTGGGAGAAATCTTTTACCTCACAAGAAGATTGAGACAACAGAATGTTTCCCAAAGCTCAAAATATGAGGTCTATAAACGCATCGCTCTTCTCGCACAATTGGCAAAGAGAGGAAAATGGCACTCAAGTTCCCTAGCCAATAAGGTCATATAGTGTGGAAAGATAGGAACCCCGTTCCACTCAACACGGACCAATATTGACTCTGAAGCGCAAAAGCCAGCCTCGAGAATGGGTTCTTCCCAAAATTCAGAATGAATAGGCTTCGTAGATGGATCTTGAGCACTTGTTTCTTTGATATTTATATCTGAGGAGGTAGGGGACTTATTGACCATGTCCACAAAAGGAGTGGGATCATGGACGCGCGAAGAAAATGGCTAAGAAGAAGGGTCAACAAAAACATGAGGTGGACCAGTCACAATGCCGAAAGTACTAAGTTGAGATGCCCCTCCCTCTAGAACGGACCCCTCTTGGATGTTAGTACATTCACCACTCTTCTAAGTACCTTGCACGAATAAGGCAAAACACATGATACTAGCTCATAAGAAGAAAAAATTATTTGATGAATAAAGCAGCACTAGTACCTGAGTGAAGGGAAACTCACCTATCTCTTGATCCACTTCAAAGGTATCGTTTAGTTTATCCATCAAGTTCATATTAGTGGTGACACTGGGCTTCGGGACATCGTCTAAAAGACCTAGGGCCCTAAGCACGTCCGGAACAAAAGTTTGCAAAGTGGCATCTTCCTCGACCATGATTTTCAAGGACTCAGTCTCTTTGCGAAAGCATTGTCAGGTTCAGTGACTGAGGAAAATTGGGGTAGACCCTCTTCTTTAACTTCATGGACGAGGTTGTCAACATTATCACTAACCTTGTCTTGAAACTCAAAATGGACAAGTGTGCAGGGCGAATTAGTCTTCTAAATGAAAGGGCCAAAAGGAACCCCGACATGAGTTGAATGAAAAGTTGTGTCTGTCGTTGGAACACTTGTCTAATAACCACCCATATTCCTTAATCCTAGAACATTCGACTCAGGGACAACCTCTACGCGATTAGCATTGCCTTTCTTTCTCGGTCTAGATGTGAAGGAAGGAGGCTACCTTTTCTGTGGGGAAGGCACAATCACGTTGGCCTGGGCAGTCCCTTATCCTATTGATCTCGGGGGCTGGACTTGGGAAATGAGAGCATTCAACAGATAGACCTTAACTTTGTTCGATAAACGTGCCAAGGCATCCATAGAAAGAGGCAGATGTGGGCGATGTATAGGCTCTTTTCCCTTTAAGTAGGATGCCTCCTCCGTCCGAGAAACCTTTGGCACCCCAATCCCTAGAAGGTACTTGAAAGCAAAAGAAAGCATAAAGACTGCACTCAAGAAAAAAAAAAAAAAGAGATAAAGAGGAAAATATTCTAAAGAAAGCATGCATGTATCCTTACTTATTGTTTCTCCATAGATGAGAGTGCCCTCTTGGTTTCTAGAATGATTTTGGGAAGCTCTTAGGCCTCAACAGGTCTGGCAATTGGAACGAACTTACCTTTTAAACATTCGTCTTCAGGCACTGCAAACTCAATGGGTTGAGAAACCTTCCCAAGATGGGCTAATTGACCATCTCCTTCCCAATCTTTAGCCTTTCTAAGGCCAGGGCATCAAAGGGAATTGTCCCCTTTAAAAATAAGGAAAGTTGTGACCTCTTGAGCACCCCTTTGAGGAAATGCATGAATACCATCTAAAGTCTCACGCCAAAACTTGTGCCAAAAAGTAGTTGCGCCACTTTCATGATTGCATAGAGGAATAACAACAAAGTTGTTAGAAATATCATATCTCTTTATCCGTTCAAGACAAAAATGTGAGAAGGTTCGGGAAGAGACGCAATACTCCATCCTTGCGTCAGGAACAACCTGGTCAAAACCAAACTGGTGTGCGACTCTATGTAGGTTATAAATCATGCTGGCGTTGCCAAGCTTGTTCAAGACAGGTAGCCAAAAAGGAACCAAAATTACGCCTGTGAGCGAAAGTGCCAGAGAAAACCTCAGCTACCTGCTCCCTCGATGTGGGAGAGAAATGTCCTATTTTCAGATTGGGGTGCATGAGATTGTAGAAAGGAGTTGCCAGCTTGTTTTAGGCTAATAACAAGTAAACTTGATACAACCTATGGAGAATACATGTTAAGGAAATAACAAAAAAAAATATAAAATTACATTGTTTTGGTTCTAGTTACATTTGAACCCCTTGACATGGGCTAAAAAAGTAAAGCAAACTAGTTTACAATGAATAAAAGATTTTTGAATCCGGGAGCTAATGTACGAGATAGGAAGGGGTTAGGAACCCATCCTGCCCAGTCTGAATGGACTGGCCTCTAGTGTTCATCCACAAGGCGTATATCACATGACATAACATAAAAGATAGAAAAAGTAGATAGAGGTAATGATTATGATTGCATAAACGAATAAGATAAATGAAATACATTGGGTAAATAAGACAAAAGAGAATAGTGGAGAGATAATGATAACATGAACGAATAAAATAAGAAAAAATATATAAAGTAAATAAGATAAGGAAAAGAGTAAACTTGGGCCCATGAGACGTCCTAGATATTTATTCAGATAATGAAATTAGAGCTAACATAGTTCTCTAATTCAATTGATTCTATCAAGAGTGATAGAATGAATTGAATTGTGAAAAGAGGAAAAGAAAGGTTTTAGGGAACGTACCTGATTATTTGCGGTTAATTAGACAAGGCTTTGGTTTGAACTCCTTGATGCTGAATCGTTAACTATGTAGAACTCCGTTTTGAATTGGGTAGAATTCTGGCTTGAATTAGGCAGAACTTCGGCTTGTGAAGAGAAAAACTTTAAAAATATGGAAGAGAAATATAGAGAGAGAAGAGAGAATTATCGCAACAACACTCTGGCTTCTAAATTTTTGTGTCCTTGATTATGATGGCTAATGGGTCATAGGAAAAGTAAGGAGGTTTGATTCAATGGTTCACAATGAATCCTACGGATGGATGACTTAAATTAATGCTTAATGAGCAAGCAAACAAGATATAGAAAGTTTCTTGTGCACAAATAAAGGCAAATCCCTTAAAACAAGGGAGGTTGCTATGGAAACTCCTTTGAGACAAAGAAGGGATAAAAATAGGTAAATTTTTTGTGCACACCTATATTTACTATATTGTCCCCTAATTCGGTGCAGAATTTAGGGACATGGTAATTACAAAAATTCCACCAAGCCATGAATAATCAAAATTATCCCTAGGGCCTAAAATTACAAAATTAACCCTATATGGGTAGAATAACATTGAAATTACATGTATGCCTTTAAATGACCAAAATAAGTTATAAGGGATAGAATTATGCTAAAATTTCCAAAGTGTCATATAAAGGGCAAAATGGCATGAAACGACCAAAATTTCCTTAATGGGCATAATGACCAAAATGCTCTCAATGGGCGAAATGATTGAAATAAACTCAGTGAGCAGAATGACCAAAATGCCCTGAATAGGCATAATGACCAAAATGCTCGTAGTGGGCGAAATGACAAAAAGGTCTTTAGTGGGCGAAATGACAAGAATGGCCTCAGGCAAACATAATGATCGCAATGGCCCTAATGGTCGAAATGATCAAAATGCCATTGGTGGGCATAATGACCGAAATACCCCTAATAGGCAAAATAACCAAAATCCCCTCGATGAAAAAAATGACTAAAATGCCCTCAGTGGGTGAAATGTGAAATTACTAAAATACCCTCGACAAGACATATTGTAGTAACTCCCCTAAAAATGACAAGACTAAACATACACAATCAAAGGTCTCAAAATGAAGTCTACAACGCCCTAGATACACCCCAAAAGAGGAACACATTTCTTTTTAATGTCTATCGGGGTCACATCCCTTGGATAAAGCATCAACTTAACTTCGCCCGGAATAGGGGCCACATCAAGCCTGAAGATGAAGGCCCCTTCCACGTCAATGAATTGGGCCAAAAATTTTTGCATCCCTTTCCCCTTCCAACTAAGGGCACGACTCACATCGTTGCGAACTTGCACCACCCACCTCGTCTTCTGATTTAAAGACGACTCGAATGGGGGGAGGTCGTGAGACGTGGCATAATCTGCAAAATGCTCAAATAAGAATACTTGAAGGAAGGTCGTTATTGCATAGCTTGCCACATCGTAATGACCAACAAAACGTGTTGCATCTATGTGAATGGAGTCTAGGCGATGATAAAGAAGACCTAAAAACATGGGTGCGAGTTGTAAAAATTTGCCCCAAGCAAATTTTACTACAAAATGAAAGACCAAAATATTCAATTCGTCCTCTAGAGGTATGGGGAAAATGTAGTGCGATAGTCAACAAGCCAAGTAGGCTACCAAACAGTGAGGATTATTGAACTCAGGGCTTGTCTCTTCCTCATGAGGGTCGCCTTCTAAGGCTTGATATTTTTTTAAAAATACCTCAGCCAAGTTGATAAACTTGCTTTGCACCCCCCCTTTGGTGTCCTCATTTGGAAAGACTTGTGATTGTTGGCCGATTTGGTAAGAATGGAGATTATGTTTACAAGCATGTTCTCTTCATCGTTCAACTCTAGCATAGATGACATCTCACTTCTCAGCAAGAGAAGCCTTAAAAGAACTACCACATCCTCCAAAGTCGAAGTGAACTTTCCCCAAGAAGTGGCGAATGTATGAGTATATGTAATCCATTGAGAAATCAATATACTAATGCTACCAAGTTTACGCTTACAACCCAGCTCACGGAAAGGTCAAATGTTGTCCAACACTTCGACATTAGTCAAGAGGGCAATATGGTCAGGATCGGCCAAAATGTTGTTTATCCACTCTTCCCAGTCAGTTATGGGTCCAGAGCTGGACGGATAATTAACAAAAGAATGTGGAAAATCTCCACGGTCAGCTGAGAGACGAAGAACGATGTGGGGAGGAAGCTTCACGCTTTCAGACTCGACTTGGGACCCTTTGGGACCATAGCCGACAAAGAAGCAACCTCGACTTGCTTCCAAAAGACGTCCTCATTAATCCCCTTATAGTAGGCAAGCTACCCAAATTCCTTCTCTAGGACGAAAGGAACCACGCCACTTTTGGTTACCAATAGTCCGAACGTATCGATCATTTCAAATTCAAGAAAAACAAAAGCTACTGGGATGTGATCAACAAAAGAGGGCCAAAACCTTCACACAAAGTCTAAATTGCGTTTAAAGTCTTTCACGACAAACTCTCAAGAGTCTTAAGCACAAAATGAAATGTAGAAACTAAGGGCGAGACAACCCTATTTATATGAACCCTGATCTCATCATAATGATTGACAATGGGAAAATGACGTGACTTTTTGCCTC
Source organism: Nyssa sinensis (assembly GCA_008638375.1). NCBI lineage: Eukaryota > Viridiplantae > Streptophyta > Magnoliopsida > Cornales > Nyssaceae > Nyssa > Nyssa sinensis. The sequence goes on from CM018050.1 coordinate 22,839,313, forward strand.
ACAGACATGACCGTTCAAAATCCCACAATAAGGGAAAGACATGTAATCCCTGGCCATTAATGTTTGAGGGGTTTGCCATATTCAAAAAATATTATGCCAAAAGATTCACGAACATTCGAGAAGCAAGAACACCACCTTATGAATGACCATGAAGCGGGAAAATGTAAGTACAAGGTACCACGTCATTAAGTATCGCATCATCATGACCTTTGCCAAAGAATGCCGTCCAACTTAAGGCTTGAAACACAGATGACCACATCTAACTATGACACCCTCATCACCATGCGTTTAGGAGTCGGGAGAACCTTACCATAAGGGCCCCCTCCCTCACACAAACGACTAGGCGCTTATAATGGCTCACGAAGTATCACAAGTAGTCACTATTATGCTCGTCCTTCATAGGGATGCCTTAAGGGCTTGGGGTAGGTCTGAGGAGACTCTTGAGTGTAGCATGCAAACATAACATAACCTACATGCTATGCTCCCTCACAATTCAAGATATTCAAGGTCTAGTGGCTTGACGGGTATGGTAATAGGCACTTTAGATAGCTTCACGCGTTCTGTGCATGGGGTTGTCTAAACCTTTTAGAACTAAAGGGGATTTTATTAAAACCAACTCCTATTTTGGACTCTAATAGGACACCTATCAATATCTAAGAGTTCACGTGAGCTCACCAAGAATTGACACGTAACCTAGCACTATAAATACCTTGTAACTTCCATAGTAAAGAGTTAGAGAAATCAATCAATCAATCAATAGGATTAACCTTAACCACTTTTGCTGTCTCGATTCCTAACATCCAGAAATCTCACGCCAATCAGATCCTAGGTATTAGGAATCCTGTAAAGGTTGTTATGGGTCTCGCCCTGTACTCTTGGGAGTCACTCTTGAAAGGTTCTGAATCGCATTAACTTGATTCCCCACTCAATTCTGAGATCCCACATGACATCCAACGTATATTACTCTTCTTTATAGCTTTCATCTCTAACCATTCAACCTCCACAACATGCAAACCATCCATCCACAAATAGTACATAGATAATAACGCCAAACGAAGATGACTTTTTGTAAACTAGTTACAAAAATTCTTTATTGTGTGATAATGATTTGGAATATATTTTTTTGGCAATGCTATTAATATAGTGCAATTTGCAGAAAATTAGGAAAAGAAACTTCAGAAAGCATCGTTTTATTGACCGCCGTAAAAGCATGCTGTTCTTGCTAGTACTTAGCAATTAAGGAGGGCAATGGAGCTATTTTTATTTTTTTTAAGAAGAGAGGTACCGTTGGCAGAACATTCGGTAGACTTTTTTAAAACAGTAGTCAAAGGGCGTTCCTGTCATTTCAACAAAGGGTATATTTGTCACTAAGACCTTGCTTATTTTAAAATCCCAAACCTCGGTAATCACTCCACTAATAATGGCCATCCTGGCCGTCCGTTCCCACCATCAGAGGCATCCAACGGTATACAAGAAATAGGAGGGAAACAACACCTACCGTTGGATCTCATCGTCGAATATATAAACCTCTCTAGGGTACACACTTTCCCCTACTCTCACTCTCTCACACTCGTGCTCTCAGTCTCGTCTTCGATCGAGTGTCATTCCTCGATCGATCTTCTAAATTTCATACTTCTGTCTCTCCCACAGGTAATTCTTCAAGCCCCATAGTGAAATCTGTTTCAGATCTTTAAATTTTGTTTTGCATTACTTGTAATCTGTTGATTTTCAGAGTTGGTTTCTATATCATATAGTTTGTAGATCTAGAATTGTGCATTGCATTGCATAGACATCTCTGCTTTGATTTTTGTATTGCATAAACTACTCAAACTTTGTTCATTTTCAGTATGAGTTCGTTTCTTTGCTAGATCTTTAAATTTTGTATATCGTTATAGGAAATCTCTTCGTTTTGTTTCTTTGCTAGATCTTCAAATTTTGTATATCGTTATATTAAATCTCTTCGCTTTTTTAGGCTTCTCTTAACTATTTGATTGTAGATCTTTGAAGGTCTTAGTGCATTGCATAGACATCTCTGATTTGATGTCTATATTGCGTAAAGTACACGTTATGGCTCATTTCTCAGTACTAGATCTCGTTTAGATTTTTTGATTTCAGATATCCGGTTACATTGCTGAATTTTCGCTGCTGAGTTCGTTCCATCTCTAGTCGGTAGATTTTTAAATTATTTTATGGAATTGCACTAATATATTTATTTTTAGTGTTTGTGTAAACCTGGGGGAGATTTTCAAAATTTGAATCAAATTGATATATGATTCTCAGATTCGTTCATTTTTAGTGAAAATTTGTATCATATTGAGGTGACTTCTGTTTGTTTCCATTGAAATTTTCTGTAATATTGTGGGTTTTGGTGGATCTGAGTTCCTTGTGCTGCTAAAATTCTTGAAGATTATAATATTATCATAAAATATATCTATTTATTCTAAAATTCTTCAATTCTTTTTTGAGATTGTATAACTGCGTCTGCGTGGTTTATGTGCTAGCAGAGTTGTATTTGTTGAGCTGCTAGATTTCCATGACATTTAATCATTTCCACTGAGAATTTTCTTTGAAACATAGTGCATTGTCGTAATGTATTTTAATTTTTATCCTACTGAGATTAAGTTTTTGGCATTATAATATATTCAGTTTTACATTTTCTATGTTTAAACCTTAAAATGCAAAGCCTCGTAAAATTTTATGATAGTTAATTTTTTCCCAGTAATTGGTATGGTTTTGGTGAAGATTGTTTACTCTCTTAAATCTCAGGAAAAATGAGAGAAATCCTTCATGTTCAAGGTGGACAATGTGGAAATCAGATTGGATCTAAGTTTTGGGAAGTTGTCTGTGATGAGCATGGCATAGATCCTACTGGAAGGTATGTGGGATCTTCAGATCTGCAGCTGGAGCGAGTCAATGTATACTATAATGAGGCTTCTTGTGGGAGATTTGTCCCCCGTGCCGTGCTCATGGATTTGGAGCCTGGCACGATGGACAGTGTCCGTACAGGTCCATATGGTCAGATCTTCCGCCCAGATAACTTTGTTTTTGGACAGTCTGGTGCTGGAAACAACTGGGCAAAAGGACACTACACTGAGGGTGCAGAACTTATTGACTCTGTACTTGATGTTGTGAGGAAGGAGGCTGAGAACTGTGACTGTCTTCAAGGTATAATTGAATGATTTTGACATTATCATAAGGCTCTGATATTTTGAGTTTGGTTTGTTTAATCTTCTGAAATCTTGATTCTCTCTCTGTATGAGTTTTATGGCATGAAATCTTTTACACTTTTTGTAATTGTACTAGTGAATAGTCACAAAAGTTGTAATGAAAATTTTACAGTCAATTTATTCATTGTTATGAGGAGGCTTTAAATTAATTTTCATGGAACTGTGTGTAGTTGGCAATGTATTGCTGTGTCAAGTTGGGTTACTTTATATAACAAAAGAAGAATACATAACTATCTGTTACTTTTGTATTCATTTTAGAAAAGTCCAATAAATTGAAATCAGAGTTTTTTTTTTTTTTTTTTACACCATTTAGTTTTTTGATTACAATGCAGTGTTGCTGTCTTTATGCAGGTTTTCAAGTCTGCCACTCACTTGGTGGAGGAACAGGTTCTGGGATGGGTACCCTGTTGATCTCAAAAATTAGGGAAGAATACCCTGACAGGATGATGCTTACTTTCTCAGTTTTCCCATCACCAAAGGTTTCTGATACAGTTGTTGAGCCATACAATGCCACTTTGTCTGTTCATCAGCTTGTTGAGAATGCAGATGAGTGTATGGTGCTTGATAATGAAGCTTTATATGATATCTGCTTCAGGACTCTTAAGCTTACTACTCCTAGCTGTAAGTATTCTTGTGAAGTCTTGTCATGTGTAGTGCACTCTGTGGAGTTGGTTTGCCTGATTTATATCACTAATTTTTTAGTTTCATTACGCGTGTTAAGTTTTAACTGGCCTGGTGACTTTTCCTTATCAAAGTAATTGTTTTAGATCATATATATATATATATATATGTCTACCGATAAAAATATATACATATATATATATATATATATGTATACACACACAAGGTGTTGTGGATATTCATTTGTATGCTGATCTGATTATATGCTGTTCTCTTGTATGGCCTATCAAAATTAAAAGAAAATGCTGTACTCTTGTATGAAAGTAGACAATATACAGTTGTATTTTCAATCATGCGTGTTGTTTGTTGATTTCTTGGTCACAAACAATTTGATTTGGGTCCAACCGTCCAATAAATTACACCATCATTTTAGATATTTTATTATTATCAATGCATCACTTGTAGTTGTGTAGATTTTTTTTCTATTCTGGTTGGACATGTCTCTGGTCCCTTGGATTTTGTTGTAACACTAAAGCAAGGGGATGGTGTGGGTAATTGTCCGTAGCTGATTTATCTAAATACTGGGTGGATGAACTTAATGGAATTTATTGTTTTTCAAAATTTATGCCATGTTGTTTGGCTCTTTTGGAGTGAAGGCATAAGCCACACTTTTTTGGACCTATTACCCACCCACCCACCCAAAAAAAGTGCACAATTAGATTTGGGATCCACGTCTGCCACCGTGAACTGTACATATTAGCTAGCTGATGACATTTTCACAGCTTTGATATGTTGTTGCTGTCTGATTCTTCAGTTTGGATCCTAGATGTTAATATTTGCAATTTCCCACCCAAAAAAAGTGCACAATTAGATTTGGGATCCACGTCTGCCTCCGTGAACTGTACATATTAGCTAGCTGATGACATTTTCACAGCTTTGATATGTTGTTGCTGTCTGATTCTTCAGTTTGGATCCTAGATGTTAATATTTGCAATTTCTATGCATGCTCTTGGTCTGAGATTTTACTTGTTTACTTGCTTTCCACAGTATATATTCAGCATTATCATACAATTGCTGTAAAATACACTCTAGCTTGTTGACAGTAAGAGATTGCTTTTTCGAAATATATGTGATAAGAGTATATCACAAGTAATATTCTTTATTTGAATTAACTGAAACTTTATGGCATGTGCAATCATCCTAAAGTTAAAGCAACAGAGTTTCTCAACATATGGCATGAATAGTTTCAAAATCCATCCAACTAGTAAAGAAATTTCTCTGCTTGAACTTCTTTAAAGTCTTTTGGTTGGGAAACAGAATACCAGGTTGACTTCGTATTGCATGACAATTAAGCTCGGTTACTTGCATTGCACGAGTAGCTTGCTTGGTTAATGTTAAATGGTATTCTTATTTTCTGTAACATCATTCTGATACCACTTTATTCTCTTTACTGCAGTTGGTGATCTGAATCACTTGATCTCTGCGACAATGAGTGGGGTGACTTGCTGCCTCCGATTCCCTGGTCAACTCAATTCTGACCTCCGCAAGCTTGCTGTAAACCTGATTCCTTTCCCCCGTCTCCACTTCTTCATGGTGGGGTTTGCTCCACTGACCTCTCGTGGATCTCAGCAGTACCGAGCTCTAACAGTCCCTGAGCTGACTCAACAAATGTGGGATGCCAAGAACATGATGTGTGCTGCAGACCCACGACATGGCCGCTATCTCACTGCCTCAGCCATGTTCAGAGGTAAAATGAGCACCAAGGAAGTTGATGAGCAGATGATTAACGTCCAAAACAAGAACTCTTCTTACTTTGTGGAGTGGATTCCGAACAATGTGAAGTCAAGTGTTTGTGACATTCCACCAAGGGGGCTTTCCATGGCATCCACCTTCATTGGGAACTCAACCTCTATTCAGGAAATGTTCAGGAGAGTGAGTGAGCAGTTTACTGCCATGTTCAGGAGGAAGGCTTTCTTGCATTGGTACACTGGGGAAGGAATGGATGAAATGGAGTTCACTGAAGCTGAGAGCAATATGAATGATCTCGTCTCTGAGTACCAGCAGTACCAGGATGCTACCGCTGACGAGGAGGGTGAATATGAGGATGAGGAAGAAGAAGGCATGGAGCAAATGTGAGAGAAGTCAAAAAGCTGTTGTTCTTTCTGCTGCACTACGGTATATTATGCATGCTATGTTTGCCCAATTATGTGAGTTAGGCAACCTTCCTTCTTTGGTATTGGGTGAAGGTGGTCTAGTGGCTACTTGGTAGAATCTGAAAACTGTCTAGTTTTCTCTGTCCAAGTTTGTATCTGTGGCATATGAGGGGGCTGAGAGGTTGGGGAAGGTTGGATAGAGATGTTGGGAGCTAGTTTTCTTTTACATTTTCGGATTCCATTTTAGATTTATGCCCTTCTTGTTTACTCTTCTTCTCATTGTTTGATGTTCAGTTGTTAATTGGGTGATTTAAAGATGTTCTTATGATGCATTTGAGTATCTGGATCAAAATGTGTTTTTTTCCCCCATAAAAGAAATGCGACTGATTAAGGTTGTGTTCCTATTCTTGATTTATGCCAGTAAAGATCCCGGCACCAATAGTTGGTGTATTTCTGTCCATGCGTGGCATTTGATATTTTTGTTATGTTGCATGCATTCATTGCTGTTGCCATTGAAAATGAGAGCGTTTTCCATTGAACGTGGTATGTTTAGTGCATTTGCTGTGCATTTTTTATCCACGGCGTAAATTTTGCTGGCAATTTGGACAGCAGCAATCCTGAAAAGTTTCTGATCAATCTGGACTAAGATTTAGTGTTATCTCTGAATGATGTCGAACTTGGGCTCAGATTGGACGATCAGTTTTGACTTTTGAGGATAGTTTTTGTGGTTCTCTTAAGTTGGGTCTTACTAGATTGTGGGCCTTTTAGGTTCAGGGCTCTACTACGTAAACAACTGGGGTATAAAAAAGGGGAATTCTTTAATGGAAGCCATGCATGGCTTGATTATCGGAAGAGAAAAAAAAAAAAAGAAGGAAAATTGCATAGCTTTTATGCGGACATTTGAACCCAATTTTGAATCACCCAAAAATTGAGTTATTTTCCAATCAAGTAACCGAAGTCTTCTAATGAATTTCAATCGACAAAAGTTTATGGGTAGTCCTATTTCCACCCCAAATGAACATTATGGAGTGTGCAAATGCATATTTGGGTGTGGGAATAACCAATTTTTTAGGTTTATTATTCAATGTCTTAGTTTTATTCTAGTTAAAGTTTCATTTTTAGGTTATTAAAGACCTATTAGGATCTCACTTTATATTGAACAGTTTAAAATAATCAATAATATTCAATATTTCCGAAAGATGTGACTTAAGATCACTGATGGTATATTAGTCATATTACATAATGATTCATTGCTTGTTTAATTGATATGTAAAATTTAGTATAGGAATTTAACTCATAATTAATTATGACCAACAAATTAGGGCCTATAATATGTTGGTCATTTTGAATAATTATCTAAATTAATAAAATTTTTCTTTTAATAAATGATATTTCAAAGCATTATCTAGCATGCTCATTGTATAAGTTATTTATTTATGGGTCATTTAGACACAAGTTCATATAAAGTATGAAAATTATCATAAGGTCTATAATCAAACATATTAATTCCATAAGTCCTTTAATCATTTCATGACTAGATTACTCTTGAAAATTACCATAAGGTTTACACTCAAACATATTAATCCCATAAATCCTTCAATTATTTCATGACTGGATTACCCTTTTAGCATTTTTTTCCAATTCAGTCTAATTCAATCCCGGAAAAAACGCCCAGCAATCACGAAAGAACTTCAAAATTCAAAAACTCACAATATATAAATCAATTTTAAATAAAATTTATATATTTGAAGTCTAAAAATCGTGATCTATCAAACAAGATGTATATTGCATATGAAATTTTTAACAAAATAAAAAAAAAAATGATTAGAAACTGTAAAATTTCATATCTACGAAAGTGTAAAATTTTACACTTTCAAAAACATTGAGAAAATTATAAATTATTATTAATTGAATTGAGCTTTTAAACCACATGTTGGATGGTAAAAAAAAAAAATTCAGTATTTAAGACATGAAGAATTAAAAGTTTACTAGTTGTGAAAGTGTGAAATTTTACACTAACCCAAAAGTGTGAAAATTTACAATATTCTAAAAGTGTGAAATTTTACATTATTACATAAGTGTGATAATTGGGAATAGAGTCAAATATATTGACTTTTATTTGAATATATCAACTCCCTTCTAGGGAAAGCACTGTATGTGTAATAATTAGAATTGAGAAAAAGAAAGCACTTGACCAGCCATCAACCAGTACCACATAATTGACTAACCGAGATTTAGACTCTTCTTCATGGTTTCATAAACCAGATATGTAATGCTTGCTGTAGGCACAACTTTGAGAAGAGTGAGAAAGAGTCCTTTGTAGAAACCTCTAAAGCCTTCATGCTGAAGAGTTCTCCAAAATACATCGGACATCCCTTTATAAGTAGTAGATGTATCAGAACGCTGAGCTTGCATTTTGAAAAAAGACGATTAGAAATAGCATCAACAGATAGCATAGTGACGGTTGTAATACTTGTGGCGGCAGTGGTTGGAGAAGGATTGCAGAGATGATGGGAGAAGATAGAGTGTCGCCGCGATCAATGGTGAAAAAGGAGAAGAGAAAACTCGAGAGGAAGAGAGAGGGAAAATAAAGTTGGGAAAAAAATTAGGGAAGAAGAAGAAAATGTAAGTAGGTTTAAATTATATTAAGAGTATTATTGTCTCATACGATAATTATTTAGTACCAGTACATTAAAAATGAATCTCAATTTAAAAAATAAAAATAAATTATCATTTATCTCATAAATGAAAAAATTCCTAAACTTTACAGTAATTAGACATCTTTTAAAAAAATTTAATACCAATTAACTCTTTATTTATTGACAAAATTAAAATACTTGAGAGAGTGAAGTTTGAAAACACGAGTTTAAAAATGGGAAAATGTAAAAAGGTTGGGTTTGTCGTTTATCTATCTCTTTTAGTATCTTGCGTTTGCAAAACTAACATATTACCATAATTGTCTTTACTTTTTAGTTTTTTCTAAACAAAAATTACTAATTTATTGTAACAAACCAATTTAAAATAATTGGTTCTTGACAGTTACCATTCGATAAAACTGGTTCCAAGTACTTTTAATAATTAATTTTTTCAAATTTATTTATTTTCTGTTTCAAAAAATTAAAAATATATTTGATAATCATCTCCTAAAAATAAAATAAATCAAACAGAATTTTCAATATTTTGCTTATTTAAATTTAAAAGAAAAAAGCAATGAAGAATGTATCATGAGATGATTGTATTAAATTGAATGCATCCGATTGTTTACAAAGGAGATTGTTTATAGACCTGTACAATGTGATTAGTATGAACTAATATGGAACGAGGGTTGGAAAAAACTAATATGGATGGGCCTGGTGTATAATAAATATGGAATACAAATCAAATCAATACATGTTATACGATCATCTCCTCAAACTCAAGGTGGTAAGATAGACTAGTACAAAATGGTTGGTGAGAACTAATATGGATGGGGTTGAGAATAGAGTGTAATATTGAAGGGAAGAAGGGAAGTAAGTTTGTGTTTTTTAACTTTGTCCCACAATGGAAAGTTTGACAAACTTTTTTTAAATATATAAAGAGGTATAAATTCCACTAAGTAATTTATTGGAAAGAGAGTGAGAATGGTGGGAAGTAATCTTATACTACACATTATAATGCAACACGCATATGCAAGCACTTGGTGGTGTGATCAAATCATGTGACTTTTTTTATTTGATTGAATCAAGTGAGATACATGAATCATAACTCTTGATTATTATTTCTTTTAAAAAATAACAAATTTTTAAATAATAGAGGCACTGGTTCAAATTAGAGAGAGAGAGAGAGACACACACACACACACACATATATACACACACACATACTAAAAGACATCAAGTTTAAACAGCATAACGGTTGTAATTTAAAGTAAATAAGATGACCATTAGAACATATGCTTTTATTGAATAGTTGTGCATGTTTAAAATTTATCTATAAAATCGAAATCCTATCAATTCAGACATTAACTCAAGTTTCGTTGCTCTCTCTCTCTCTCTCTCTCTATATATATATATATATATATATTTCTTTGCTTCTGTAAGTCAAGTATTCAGTGAAAGGTTCTAAAGAAATATCTTTAGAATTGTTGTTTGCCGAATTAGTAATTTTGTTATATCTTGGAAGTGTGTTGTTTGAACCCGACATCAAAATCTTTGTGAGTAGGGACAATTAACACCATAGAAATAATGTCTTTGACGCACTTTAAAATCACATATATCTTGATCATTCTATTCTACTACCATAACAGATGGTGGGCTGGTGGATACTAAATATGGAATACAACCAAATTGTTATTCCTGAGGGTTTTTAACTAAGGGAATCTCCGTAATTTTGATGATAATAAGTACATGCTTCAAAGATGAAATCAAATCAAGTGGAATGCTCTTATGATGATTTGAGAAAATGGACACATTGAAGCCCAAGGAATCAAGACAAGTTAAGAGAAGATTTTTTTTTTCTTCATATTTTGGGTTTTGAGTGATTTAGGAATCAAGACAAGTGTAAAATGTGGTAATGTGTTGTTTTGAAAAATCATTTAAAATGATCAACTATAAACAAACCCTAAAATGATTTTTCAAAACAACAGATTACCACATTTCAAGTCTGGAAAGATCAAATGATTTTGAAAATAGTACACTATAAAAAATAAGCAAGAAGACATTTTTTGGTCAAAATTAGTCGACTAGTTCTAAGAACCAATCGACTGATTCTTAAAGCTTATTTTTATACTAAATAAACTAGTCGACCAGTTCCTAGAACTAGTCGACTGAGTGGCCTTTTCATGACAATAGCCTAAACTTTTTGTCCAATACAGTTGACCTCTAAGAGGATTCAATCGATTATTTTTCAAACATTAAAACAGTGTACATTAGAACTAGTCGAGCGATCCTAAAGACCAGTTGACTGATTATTCTTGAACAATTGAAATTCAAACCCTTTAGACAATTCAATCGATTTGATCAGTCGACCAGATCTTGATCTAGTCAACTGGTTGATGATTTAGTCGATTGAATTCGCCGTTATAGCACTTAGAAATTTAAGTTTTGAACAGACAAAAAATAGAGGAACGACTCTATTTTGAAATATAACGGTCATATTCATTTGAGGTCTATAAATAGAGGTTCTCTAAAGTATTTATTAAAATCTCTTTACAAGCTTACATTTCTACATCTTCATTTTTGACTTTAAATTTGACCATTGAAAACCTATATCTAAAAGTTCTACTAATCTTAAATACTTTGAGCTTACACCCGATTTATCCATAGAGAGTGAACATATATTGAACCAATCTACTCTTGAATAGAGTGGTTGTTGGTAAACAAACTTTATATCTTCTTATTGCAACGAGATTTTTGGGTAGGTGCTATCCTTGCGAGGCAAAATGGGATATTTTTTTGGGAAAAAAGTGAGGAGCTCTTGTTGTAAATGTTTGACTTCCACCTCCAAGGAGATCAAGATAGTAAAAAATTCAAGTGGGAATGCTTAAGTCGAGGACGTAAGAAATTTTTCAAACATCGAGAAAATTGTTGTGTTTGCTTTAACTTTCTCTCTTTACTCTTTTACATACATATGCATTTTTAGTATGCATTTTTTTTTAATGTTTGTAAAAGTTGTTAACATTTGCTAAATATCCTATTCACCCCCCTCTAGGATAAATATATGGGTAACAAGTGGTATTAAAGCATCGTCTCTTACAAAGTAGAGCTAACAGTCTAAGAGAAAAGATGTGACAAATATTGTAAAAATCGTCTTTATTGAAGGGCAATCGACAAATAGACCTCAATTATTTAGTGGCCAAAATTACACCTACTGGAAGGCTAGAATGAAGATCTATCTTCAAGTCTTAGATTTTGAAATATGAAAGGTCATTACAAATGGATCTCACATTCCTAAGAAGGCCGAAAGTTCTACTAGCACCTACAAGGTTACTAAGGGAGAACAAGAATGGAATGAGAATGATCTCAAACTCATTCAAATAAATGCTAAGGCCATGAGAAATTTATATTGTGCCTTAGACGCAAATGAGTTCAATTGAATCTCCACGTGCAAATCCGCAAAGGAGATATGTGATAAAATTGAGGTTACTTATGAAGGTATAAATCAAGTCAAAGAGTAAAAAATTAGTATGTTAGTTCATAATTATGAACTATTTAAGGTAGATTCTAGTGAGTCTATTTTTGAAATGTTTACTCACTTTACTAATATTATTAATTCTTTGAAATCTCTTGGTAAGAGCTATACTAATGACTAATGTCTACTCACTTTACTAATATTCATGAGCTCACCATATGAAGCCATAAAGAGGAGAACAATCCAAGGAAGAACCTTGCCTTCAAATCTCCATCTCATAATAGTGAAGATGAAGAAGAAGAAGATGATTAAGGAAGTGAAGAGAATGTAGCCTTCATCACAAGAAAGTTCAAAACCTGCCTAAGAAAGAAGCAATAAAAAAAGAGAATCAAGCAAGAAAGAGCCCCCAACTTGTTACAAATGCCACAAACCAGGACACATAAATGTGGAATGTCCTTAACTCAAAGGAGAATGAATGAGAACAAAAAAAAAAAAGCAATGAAAGTTACTTGGGATGAATCAGAAGAAGAATCAAGTGACCAAGAAGTGAGCAACTTTTGTCTCATGGCTCAAGAAGATAAGGCAAACTCTAATCTTGACCCATCTCCTTCTTATGAAAAGTTACAAAATGCCTTCGAGGAATTGCACGAGGAACTTGAGAAAATCTTTTTTAAAAACAAGGATCTTCAAATTTAAAATGATCCAAATGAAATTTTAAAGAAAGAAAAAAATTCTTTGTATTTAAAAAATAAGGTTCTTGAGGAAGAAAACTAATCTAAAAAAAAAGGCGGATGATCTAAATTTCATTATAAGAAGATTTAGAAAAGGTAGTGAAATTTTAGATAAGATCATCTCACAACAAAGATGTGTCTTTGGTACAGCATGTTTGGAATATAATGTTCATACCAAGTAAAAGTCTTATCAAAACTTCTTTGTTAGAGCCTCTAATTCATCAATTGACCTAAGAAAGACTCTCATCCTAACTTTCTAGTAAGCATAGTTAGTACCATCAAACAGTAAAGGGCGAGATATGGATCCGCATTCACGATTCTCCATCTAGACTAAAAAATATGATCAATCTAATACCTAAGATTTTTGCGTTGATACTACTTTGAAAGGCCTTATGTGAATCTAGATGTAATAAACTTGATCTAGAGGGGGGGTGAATATGTCAGAAGGTAAATTAAAAATTTAGTATCCAATTTTTAAACAATCCAACAATGATTAAGGTTATCACCTTGATTAAGTGAGAATTATGTTATAGTGCATGCAATCAAAATCAATGCCAGAAAATTATAAAGATAATTAAGAAATAAAAGTAAAGAGACAAACATATTGATTTTTGTTGATGAGGAAACTGCCATAGATTAATCATATCTGCTTTGAAAAACCCCACGATGTTGACCTAGATGCACTTAATCTACTAGAAAAACTTCGGTGATTACAAAATAGTAGACATAACGACTTAGTTCTTCAAGCCTTACTATTTTTTTGAATCTCTTCAAACTTGAATCCACAAGCGCTCTTCGCATAGACCTACGCTTCGAATCCTTGAACGGACAACCTCAATCAAACTGCGAACTCCATACAACCTCGAACTATACCGATCGTACAAACTTGAAAACCACAAGTATGTACTCTAATGATGAAGAAGAATGTATGGTAGGGTTCTTAGATCAATAGGCCATGGATATGTGTAAATATGAATATGCCATATGAAATACTTTTGGTACTTGAAGAATAATGTATATTGCAGCAACCAAAAGTCCTAAAAATTTCATACTAGAGACTATTTATAGTCCTAGGTTAAAACATAGCAGAAATCTTTTAAAAATAGAAAAAAACTCGCACTATTTTCGCTGGTCGTTCAAACAAACCATTTGGTCGTTTGAATAAGTGCTTTTTGTAAACAAGGGAACGAACCCACTATTTTGGTCATTCGACCGAGCTATCCCACGAGGTCCCACAAAGGACATGTGAGGAGTCATTGGCCTGGTCGTTCGAACAACTAAGCGTACAACATCCCACACACAAAATGTGCGACCTCACTATCCTAGTTGTTTGAACAAAGCCAAGGCTTATTCGAACGATCAAGGCAGAAAACTTGAACGATCGAGGCAGAAAACTCAAACTAACAAATAGTCAAATTGATAAAAAATTTTCACACTTAATAATTAAAAATGTAATTGAAGACTAATGAAAACTTAAAATACTAAGTCCACACTTTTTAGTCAAAATATGATTTTCAAACCTAGTACATACATGAAGTGTGCTTGTGAATTCACGAACCATATATATCCAAGAAATATACTTTTTCCTACTATTGCGACCATTTATGTTGAGAAGAAGTCTTCATATTGCTTGAAGCACCAGGAAGACCATAAGGCTTGGGGATAAGGCATGACTTGAATTACAACTCGAAATTTTTGTCATTGCATATTAACCTCTTTTTATAATAGATTAGTTTTCATATTAACTAAAATCCTTGATGGAGTAAATTATGGAGATTTTTATGTTGAGTTGATAAGCTTAAGATGGTAGTTTTCATATTGTAGTCTACTTGCCATGGCTTTGATGGAAACCACAAGTATCGAAGACATAGAGTTAATTAACAAACAACATACTGCATTAGGAAATCAATGTCACAAGGGAAACCATTGAAATGTTTCTAATGGTAACTTACTTAATAAGTTGGTGATCGGTGAGGATGAGGAGATGAGGATTTAATTGGGCTACCGATATGAAGTTATGGTATATTGCTTCTGAATTGAGCTCGGTACTGATAAGAGTTGTAGGAATTTGGGTGTTTAGAACCCTTTCTTACATACCTGAAGAAAAAGAGTATCCATCCCATTCCATTTGGAAATCGCAATTATGAAGTATGTGAATCTACAATTCGGTCATCATTTGGAAGTTCAGCTCTCTTTATATCCCTTACTACTTACTCATTGCCACATGCCAAATGGTTGTCATGTTGCATATGAGCTAGAGGAATGAAGAAAAACATTTATTTACATACATGATAAAATTAGTCCACCCAAACATTGGTTGCAATCTTGTGTGTGTAGTTGGCATGTGGCATATGAGCTAGAGGAATGAAGAAAAACATTTATTTACATACATGATAAAATTAGTCCACCCAAACATTGGTTGCAATCTTGTGTGTGTATCTATATAATTGAACCGGTATTGATTGTTGGATAATATTACTTAAACTCTAGTTAATATGGGATATGATATTTTAACTTTTAATTATTGAATGATTTAGAGATTAATGTCAATTGTTTTATAGCTAATTGTTTGGTCATACAATAGTTAAAGCACACTATTAATTTCATAAGTGATATACCATAAAGTGACAGACCAGTCTCCATGTGACACGTGTGACTATAGACCAGTTAAAGCTCAGCCACCCAGAGCAGACTTAGACACTTAGCCTCCAGAGTTCACAGGACTGAGCACAAGGCCTTTAGAGCATCCCTCAAGGTTCAGAGCTTATCACCACCTTGAATATCCTACTGAGCTAAGGATAAGGAAACAATCTTCAACAAGGAAACTACCACCTACAGATATCTATCAAGCGCAGTGTCCAACATGGTAACTGCCACTCTCCGATGATCAAATTCCTACATTCATAGCTCCAAATCCTAATCAACTTAGGGAACCCACAACCTATAAATAAAACCCTAAGGTACGTTGTTACATTCATGCTCATTCTTTGGTTTACAATTAAAGTCTTTCAATTCAGTTTATTGACTTAAACATCGGAGCGGCTACCGCCAAAGCCAACCCGGTGGCCCTCTGATCTTTCTCTTTGAGTGTTCTTGAGGCAACGGAGTTCGGAGCCCCTACTGACTAAAAAGTGCAACATCAGCTGGCGTCGTCTGTGGGAACGACAATCATACTTTCAAAGGTTCTTTTCTCTACGAACAACCTTATTCCCCTTCTTATCAGGGAATCATGGCTCCCAATCTTTGCCCAAGAAAGAATGCTTAAAATCCTTAAAACCCTCAACACCGGCTGTTTGTCGGACGAGGAAGGGGACAAACAACTGATCCCATGCAGCAACAGCTTGACCTAGTTAAGCGACAGAACGAGTTAATG
Organism: Nyssa sinensis; assembly: GCA_008638375.1. Classification (NCBI taxonomy): domain Eukaryota; kingdom Viridiplantae; phylum Streptophyta; class Magnoliopsida; order Cornales; family Nyssaceae; genus Nyssa; species Nyssa sinensis. The sequence continues at coordinate 22,855,526 of CM018050.1, forward strand.
CAAGAACAGGTTCTTGCCATGTCCAAAACTCTGGCGACGCTCACCCAGAACCTCGGAACCAATCCTTTGAATCCACCCGTCAACACGGCTGATCAAAAGACATAACCTCCTACCGCTACCACAGACGGAGGATTTCATGAAGAGATTCTTAGTAATCAACCGGTGTACCCCCAAGGTGCCACCCACATTGGCGGAGACCCCCAACCATCAGCAGCCGTAGGTAGGGGGATACCAACCTTTATTCCAGATATCCACTATCGAAGCACCACTAAGGCTCCAATCCCGGGGGCTTTAGGAGCGAATCCAGCACCGCAAGAGTCTCAACCTCAAGCGGCTCCAGTTCCTCCAGCTTAGAAGCACCAAAATCCTCCTCCAGCCATCAGACATGCCCATCCCATTCATATGGGAGCTGAAATTGCAAAGCAAGACTCACAAGAAGTCCCGCCTAGGGACGCACGAAGAGCTGAAGAAGTTGCGGACTCTATGGACCGCACTGTTGTGATGAGAGGTATTCAAATCCTTCTAGAACAGGATGAGCTAGCCAGGCTGCTCGGAAGGCTCACCACGTCGTTCACCCCTACTATCATGGTTGAGGAGAGGCTGGGGAAATTTGTTGTCCCAAAGTTCACCCTTTACGATGAGACTGGGGACCCAAGGGACCATCTTTCTCATTACTAGCACATTATGGCACTACACGGGGCTTCTGACGCCTTCATGTGCCGTACATTCATTACTAGCCTCAAAGGCACAACACTGAAGTGGTTCCACCATCTCCCACCAAACTCAGTCACCAGCTTTTACGAGCTCGACAAGTGCTTCCTAGGCAGGTTCATGACTAGCAGAGGGTTGAGAAATGGCCTAGAATTCTTGCTTAAAGCAAAACAGTCCAAAGAAGAGCCCCTTCGAGAGTACATCGCATGTTTTAATGCAGAGCTCACAGAGATTACAGATTACAGCCCGAGCTTTTTAGTAGCTGTTATGACCTCTGGACTCGCACAAGGAGGCTTCAGGGATTCTCTGACAAAAAGTCCTTCTGTCGACATGGCAGCCCTTATGGATCGGGCTAGGAAGTACATAAATCTAGAGGAAGCAAAGAGCCCTTCTCAAAAGATTAAAGAACAAGCCCAACAGGATGACCAGAAGAAGGACTCCAGTACAATCAGGAAGAGGGTCAAAAGCCCAGACAGAAGAACGGCCTCCAGAACTCCAAACAGCACTGCTCCAAGGGGGTACACCACCTTTACTCCTCTGAACGCCTCCCTAACTCACATACTTCGGCAAGTCCGAGCATGTGAAAACCTAAAGTGGCCAGAGTCGTTAAGGGACGATCCCGGTAACCGGGACCAGAGCAAGTATTGTGATTTTTACAAGGACCACGGACACGTAACTGACACATGAAGGCCCTTAAACATGAAATCGAGCAGCTCATAAGGAGAGGACGACTGCGAGAGTTTGTCAGGCAGGACGAGAGGCAGAACCCCTGCAATGATAAGCCCTAGCACTAGAGGCCGGAACAAAGGAAAGATAGAATGAGCCTCAGCAGCAGAAAAATCAAGTTATCTTCGTCCTCCATGCAGACACCTCGGCAGTAGGAACGTCCAATAGAGCAAGAAAAAGGTATGCTCGAGAGGCTAGAGCTACTCTCAGCATAGTAAAGAGGGACTGCATACTCATTGATTAATTCGGCTACACCGCGAGCACGGTTTCTTAGGGTTGAGACCAACCCATCAGGTATGATATTTTGTTAAGTAAGGAATAGGATTAAGTTTAGGAATAATTTGCATGTTGATTGATTGAATCATATGTTTATTTGATGCTAGACGATCACATAGGAAAAGGTTGCTTTGAGACAAAACCTAGAGTTGATTGTTTATGTGCTTGGGTGTTCTTTGTTGTTCTTTGGAGTTATGATTTGTTCCATGTGTTAGTACTGTACATGGTTTATATTCTTATAGAGTTGTTAAGATTGTGAATGTGTGATTTGAGTACGTGTTTAAATTGATTGTGAATAGCATGCATACATGTGGAAGGAATTGTGTGATTCGAATGCCATTACTGTTCTAAATATAATGTTATTGTTTAAAGCATGCTTCATGTATGGATGAAAGGCTTCGATGAGATTGCATTGTTGCATGGTGGAATCAAAGCATATTGGCATTGTGTGATTCCTTGAAAACATAGTGTGGGTTGAGCACGTGGTGCTATGCATTATGAAAATGTAGATCTTGTGGTGAAAAATCTAAAATTTGGCTAGTGTATCGGTGCCTGCTTGATCCGTGAAACAGGTGTGGTACTCGAGTGACCATCGGGGCAATCTGTGAAACCGAGACATGGGTGTGGCATAGAGTTGCATGGGTGCGTCACGCATATTGTTCATGTATTGCATTGATGATATTGAATGGCATGTAGGTATAAATGTACACTTGCATATGCCACGCCTTAATTTTGTTCCTTGCATTAGTATTATATTATACTAGCAGTTCAGCTGACCCATTTGTGGGATACCATATTACAGATGACGCCCCTGCTACATGGGATTTGACGATATCTTGATAAAAAGAAGATGAAGGGAATTAGAAATGTATTTGGCCCTCGGGGCACGTTTTGAGATGTAAGGGCTTAAGCCCAACTGATGTGAACAATATGTCTGTCAAATGTATTTTATGTGTTTATATGTTGAAGGACTAAATACATGTTTAGTCGAATCTGTTAAATTGTCTTTTATTTTATTTTCTTATTCATTTCGCATTCACCTCCGGGTTCGCGAAAATTCGGGGCGTGACAACGTGGTATGAGAGCATAGGTTCGAATACCTAGGGACAATGGGAGAAGTTTAGGCCTTAAGTTAATTGGACTAGTTTGGGTGGTGTGTTTTATGTGCACGTGTTGCATTGGTGTGCACGAATATGCATTATACTTGATTCCCTGATTGACTGAGAGTATGTGACGGTTTGATATAGGTGGTTGACTAAGATTAGAAATGCATGTCCATGTGATAGACATCATACTTTATGGGATAGGCCAGTATGCCTAGTTATTTGAGATATAGGTTGTGCACTTAGTTATCTATACGGTAGGCGGTATGCCTAGTTATTTATGAGATAGACTGTGGACCTAGTTATCTATTTGGCTGGTTGTGTTCTCATATATATATATATATGTATATGCTAGGTTAGTACCCGATATTCATGGGTTGTAGTACTATGACTACGATATTTATACAGACTTGATTGGTCTTAAGTCTTGTGTTACAGTTGATGGATGGACGCCCTATCAGCCAGTAACAAAAGGAGTTGTGATCTATGAAGGGTTATCACCTAGTTATAAAAGTAAGAAATAATGAAAGAAATTATAAAAACCTAAAATAAACAAGCGCTAGCGAGGTAGTTAACCGTGAATTAAAAGATACATAGGATCTCAGAATGCTAAAATAAGAATTTAGGCTTGTAGAGATTTTTGTGTATAGATTGGATAGCGGATATAGAGATATCCTTGTATTAAACCCTTTTGTGGAGAGATGTATTATTTTTGGGATGGCATTCACTTAGGGCTGAGTATTGGTAGGTTAGTTGAACACTAGCATGACTAGAGTATACGTGTATTATACCGTTTAAGTGAATTCCTTCCTTGCAAAAGGACTGTGTTAGAACTAGGTGTTAATCATTAGTGTAAACAATAGAAGGAGATGGTTGGCATGAGTTATATAAGTGTTCGATTAGGCAAGTGTGTCATAACATATTATATTCATTACTTGTGAAGTGTGAAGTGTTAACAAGTACCTGTTTAGTGTTCTTTTAACACCTTGTGTCTAATGTGAAAAAGAGTATTAATTTTTCCCCCTTGGACTTGCAGGACACATGTCTCCAAAGAGAGATCCGACGAGGCCATCAAAGAGGTCCCGAGCTCGTGCCTCTTCTGTACAGACACCTACACCTACCCCAGCATACCCTGGTAGGAGACCACTGAAGAGGCACCGAGCTAGTACTTCTTCTACACAGACACCTACACCTGTCTCGGCATACACTGGTAAGAGACCACCGAAGAGATACCGAATACGGAAGAGACTCATTCAATCTCTAGCCCCCCAACCTACTATGTCTATTACTTCTCTAAGGAGAGTATCCCAGAGACCCCTGATTTGTTATCGATACAGGCAGCCTGGCCACAAGATGGCCACTTGCCTTTAGAGGGACTACAGCCGGGGACAAGGGGTTGGATCTAGCCAAGGATTACTTCCACCTCTTGTACAGGGTCAAGAGTGGAGAGCACCCCAACTTTGTTATATCTGCCACCAGATGGGCCATGAAAGGGCCAACTGTCCTCACGGACAAACTTCACAGATCTCACAGAGGCCACTTTACTATCAGCATACTCAAGGTGCCTCTACCACAGCCACAGTTAGACCATGGACCACCGACACTATATTTTCAGCCCACACCTACAACATTGAGCATTGGGACTCCCAGTCAGGGGATTGGTGACCAGTAGGGACAGAGAGGGAGTGGTAGGCAAGATCAGATTGCACAGAGTCATGTTTATGCAGTAGCCACACTAGAAACATCTATTTCTGGACCTTCTGTGATTCATGATACATTCCTTGTATTTAGTTCATGGGCCAGCATACTGATAAGCTAGGGTGTATCTCATTCATTCATATCTACCATGACCTTGGGGTTGGACACAGATTGGTTAGATCCACCATTGCATGTTGACACCCTAGTTGGGGGTAGTCTAATATTGACAAGGATCTGTAGAGGTTACTTGATAGAGATAGTTGATCGCATTTTTATTTTGACTTCATTTTGCTAGACATGTCTAGTTTTGGTGTTATTTTGGGGTTGGATTGGTGGTTTGCTTTCCAGGCGAGTATAGATTGCTATAAGGGGAGTGAGACGGTGTGTACTCCTAAGGGAGATGTTTTCTTTATTTCACGGAGTGTTCGTGGATCCTTATAGGATGGACTTTGTTATGAGATAGGGGGGTTAGACCTTAAGTTGATTGGGTTGGTTTGGATTACGTGATTAGATGAATGCTTATTGCTTTAGTGTATGAAATTGTGCAATATGTAGTATGCTTGGTTATTGATGAACTGGGACTAGATGCTTATATCTATGCAGTAGACCTGAGTGAGATTGAGAGATAGACTATGTGCTTGTTGTCTATGAGATAGGCTATGAGCCTGAATATGCATAGGGTTGGGTGTATACCTAGTTACCTATGCAGTAGGTTGTATGTTTACTTATGTATATGTATATTCTTGGGATGGATTTTATACTTGGGTGCTGATGTGGTAGGCTATGTGTTAGCTATTGAATGTTGCTTGTTGACCCTATATGTGCATGCTAGTTTAGTACCCGTTATAGTACTGCGACTATGATTTCATAGACGGACTGATTGTTGTTGATGCATGTACCAGAATATGTTTAAATGTGTTCATAGAATTGTGTGTAACGATTGATGGGTATACATAATATAAAGTGATGAAGAGTTTCACTGAGGACCCAAATTGTCATGAGACTTTAGTTGATATATTGACTAGAACTGACGATGATTTAGGATGACCTTAGAGAAATTTTAGGTTATTAAATTACGTTGTAGTGCAGGTGATGTATTGATGACATCGTGATGAATTATCAATGATTACATAGCTGAAGTTGAGGTTAGTTAGAGGGTCATCACATGTGTGAGAGACTTTGAGGTGTCCTTGTGAGCATTGAGAATTTTAATTTATGTTACATTATTGAGGTGGGTCATGATACTTAGATGGATTTGGAAAAATTGACATTGATAAGCCAACATGTTTGAGGATTTCATTATGCGTTGTGTCATGTGGAGTGGGTCCGTTATAGATGGGATTGGAACCAGACCCTAGCAGGGAGTGTGGAGATGTTTACACACCACTGCACGGCCCGCCCAAGTGAACAAGGTTCCTTTGGGGGGAGAGAGGGTAATGCATTCCACGTCGCCTGGCTGAGGGAGAGGTGAATGACCCATAAGTAAGGCTGCACGTCTCCATGTTACAATACATTTTGAATTGATCTTTTATTATTTTGTCGAGGAGATACATATTTTTAAATTTCGGGACGAAATTTCTTTAAGGGGGAAGGATGTAAAGACTCGAAATTTTTTTTTTTTTTTGGAATAAACTTTTCATTTAAATAAATATGTGTATGTATGAAATGTGTACAAATGGTGTATTGCATATGTGTATATGTATATGTATATGGTATTATATACTATATGTATACATGTGTTTAAGTATATATATACACACACACACACACACACACACAAGGTGGGAGACAGTAGGCAAGTGTGTGTGTGTGTGTGTATGTTGTTGTTGTGTGTGTCTGCTGATGTGTGAGTGTGTGAGTGAGTGTGTTGGTCTGTGTAATATAATATACATATATATATATATATATATGAAAACCAAGAACACAGACAAGCAGTGAATGCAAAGAAAAGGGAAAAGAGAGAAGTAGGAAAGGAAGTTAGAAAGGGGGGCTGCCGGTTGTGTGTGTAAGTAAATGTGCAGGTGTACAGTGTACAACATATATGTATAGGTGTATATATATATATATGTGTATATATATATATATATATGAACACATGAGTGCAAAAAGTGTGAAATTTTCTTTATAATTGAGTATTGCGTGAAGTTGTGAAGGGTTAGAAAGTTAGAAAGATTAGAGAGAGGATCATGGAGGTAGAGAGAGTGAAGGAAGCAGAAGCTACAGAGGAAGAGAGAGAGAGAAGCTGTTAGAGAGAGAAACCGAGATCTTAAAAAAAAAAAGAACTAGCAACAAATAGGTAAACAAATCGAACCCTCCCCAACCCATTTCTATCTTTGATACATGTATGCATGCTAGGTTATGTTTTTGTGTGAATTAAACCTAGAAAAGCCTATGAAAGCTCAAAAAAACCACCACTGATGGGTCTTAAGAATAGGTCTGTGCCGACTGAAACCAAATAGGTTTTGGTAAGCTGGGGCATGATTTAGAGACCATAGGGGTTTCAAATCCACAAATAGTATGTCAAATGAACCCAAGACGAGGGATATAAGCTGAGTTGCAGGTCATAGGTTTAGAACCCAACTTCTAAAATAAATACCTATTCCCTGTTTTTGGAATGAGGATCAAATCCCCTTGCCACGAAGGTCACAACAAGACAAAAACCAACTAATTTGGTCCAAAAATAAGCATACGTGACCTAGTTGTAGGTCTAGGCTAAACGAACTCACCATAGTCCCTAGAGCTTGATTCGAGCTCTTAAATGAATGCCAAACCCTTGCCCAGACCCACAGTAGCCTATACCACCCAAAAGTAGAGGAAGAAACAACCCTCCAATCCACGAAATTGGAAAAAAATGGAAACAGTGAACTAGGGCTACAGTAACCTATGTGATGAAGAAGACGACGAGTCAACCGGGTTAACTCGCCCAACTTGCTCAGACCGAACGTGTCAACTCAGACACTTGTTGAATTGCGAGATGGCCACCGCATTAATGAAACGTCGTCGTTGGGTTTAAAAGTTTAAAAACTGAAATGGGCTTGTTTGGTTGTAGTTATAAGGAATTAAAAATTTGGAAAATTGAATCTAGGGGTTAGACCAAACCGTGGATAAGGGGTATAATAGGTTATGCTATTCCGGTTCTGTATGGTCCAGTGAACCAGTTGGTTCACAATGCTGCCAGTCCGATCTAGGGTTTAAGTTACTAAACCCACTAGTTCAAGCTTTAATTAAAATAAATAAAACCAGAACTTTGGTTATTTATAGTTTGATCCCAACAATTTTGAGAAATTCTGTTATGGCCCAGATTCTGAAAAATTTATTTAAATAAGCCCTTGAAAATAAATAAATAATAAAATAAATTATTTAATTACTTTATTGGGTAAAATTACTATTTTACCCTTGGACATTTAATAGGTCAAATGAAGTTCAAATAAAATAAATAAATAGTGTATTTTTACTATTTCAGGCATTCTAGACTCAACGGCAGAGTCCGATTTGGGAAATTAAGTCCCAAAAAATAAAGACACGCAAATGATAAATGACTGTACTGCCCTTAATGGTACCTAGGACTAATTAAACATAAAAGATAGTCCAATTTAACTATGTCGGACATTCTGAACCTAATAGTGAGGTCCATTTTGTGAACCGAGGTTCCAAAAATTTAGCCATACAACATGTGAAATTACCAAAATACCCTTGATGCTATTCGAAGTCCAAATGGGACGAAATTGATACCGATAGAAGCCCAAATACTCGTGAAACTGTACACATGATTAAATATCGAATCGGGGACATAATTTCATAGAACATAAAATGACCAAAATGCCCCTGAGCATGGTAAGTGCAAAGTAGAGGCCAAATAAAGCCAATCTGATCTAATAAATTGTCCTAAGCACAATTAAGACTCCCGAATAGTCAACGTATAAAATAAGAAATGATCGATGTGTCCTGATGATCAAAAGCAAATACCAAATGAAGTCCAAAAGACTTAAAAAATTTTATATAAGATATATGGAATATTTTGAGGACCACGATAGGGTCCGGGGCAAGAATGACAAAATTACCATTTTACCCTTTTTAGTATAGATGCCCGAATTAAATTTCGCAAAAGCCTAAATCGACTTTGTTCGACATTTCGGACCCAATGGTAGAGTTTATTCTAGTGAAATAGGAACTCATGATATAAAAACATAAAATTTGATGAGTAACATAATTCAAGTAGAGATAGACTGAGTTGTATCGCAATGACTTTAGGAACACCGAAGGGCAAGGAGAAGGCAGTCTAGACCTTCCAGTTGGAGACAGTAAAGAGGGACTGCATACTCATTGATTAGTTTCGGCTACACTGCGAGCACAGTTTCTTAGGGTTGAGACCAACCTATCAAGTATGATATTTTGCTAAGTAAGGAATAGGATTAAGTTTAGGAATAATTTGCATGTTGATTGATTGAATCATATGTTTATTTGATGCTAGACGATCACATAGGAAAAGGTTGCTTTGAGACAAAACCTAGAGTTGATTGTTTATGTGCTTGGGTGTTCTTTGTTGTTCTTTGGAGTTATGATTTGTTCCATGTGTTAGTACTGTACATGGTTTATATTCTTGGAGAGTTGTTAAGATTGTGAATGTGTGATTTGAGTACGTGTTTAAATTGATTGTGAATAGCATGCATACATGTGGAAGGAATTGTATGATTCGAATGCCATTACTGTTCTAAATATAATGTTATTGTTTAAAGCATGCTTCACGTATGGATGAAAGGCTTCGATGAGATTGCATTGTTGCATGGTGGAATCAAAGCATATTGGCATGGTGTGATTCCTTGAAAACATAGTGTGGGTTGAGCACGTGGTGTTATGCATTATGAGGGTGTAGATCCTGTGGTGAAAAATCCAAAATTTGGCCAGTGTATCGGTGCCTTCTTGATCCGACGGGAGCGATCCTTGAAACAGGTGTGGTACTCGAGTGACCATCGGGGGCGATCCGTGAAACCGAGACATAGGTGTGGCATAGAGTTGCATGGGTGCATCACACATATTGTTCATGTACTGCATTGATGATATTGAATGGCATGTAGATATAAATGTACACTTGTATATGCCACGCCTTAATTTTGTTCCTTGCATTAGCATTATATTATACCAGCAGTTGAGCTGACCCATTCGTGGGATACAATATAACAGATGACGCCCTTGCTACATGGGATTTGATGATACCTTGATAAAAAGAAGATGAAGGGATTTAGAAATGTATTTGGCCCTTGGGGCACGTTTTGAGATGTAAGGGCTTAAGCCTAACTGATGTGAACAATATGTCTATCAAATGTATTTTACGTGTTTATACATTGAAGGACTGAATGCATGTTTAGTCGAATTCTTTAAATTTTTTTTTTTTATTTTATTTTCTTATTCGCTTCGCATTCACCCCCGGGTTCGCTGAAATTCGGGGCGTGACAAGCATACTATAGATCTCCAATGTTGGGAAAAGATTGAAGCCTGTGCTTGAAATCCAGTTCTCAGATCAAGATCTTGCAGGAATACACTGTCCTCATAGTGATGCCCTCATTATCTCCCTCAAGATTGCCAACTTTGAGATTCGAAGAATTTTGGTGGACATAGGGAGTTCTGCTAACGTGCTTATTCTATGAACCCCTCAAACAGATGAAGCTCAATCCCAACGACATCAAACCCATCGTTGCTATCATGGTAGGATTTGACGGGAACCTCAGTACCCCTACTGGAGAGGATTGACCTTCCTACCACAATAGGAGAGTGAGATGGACAAAAGACCACGATGTCAGAATACATGGTTCTGGACGCTGAAGTCCCCTTACAACGTCATAATTAGATGGCCTTGGCTACACCAAATGGGAGCGGTCACGTCGACCCTCCTACCAATGTCTGAAGTACATCCACAATTATGTTGTCTACTCCATCAGAGGAAGTCAACTGACCTCTCGAAAGTGTCACTGCTCTCGCGTTCAAAGAGAGGTCCTCTAAATAGCAATTATTGCACGCTCGTGAATGTGTGGATCTAGACCTCTCCCACTATCACGAGGCAAAAGACTTGCCCTTCCAGAATTGATGAGCCTTTAAGCCCTAGAGGAAGGGACAGTAGGGCCAAGCCCGTAAGGGGACCCCATCAAAGTGTTGGTCGGCTCGAAAGAACAAGGACGTTACTTACAGATCAGTCCAGACCTGACACCTGTCCGAGCAAGAAGAGATGATAGAATTCCTGAAAGACAACCTTTCTGTGTTCGCTTAGGGAAACGAAGGATATGGAGGGCGTAGATCCAAACCTCATTACTCACAAATTAATGGTAGATCCCGACCACCCACTAGTGAGACAAAAAAGAAGGATACTCTCTCCAGAGCGACATCGAATCATTAATGAGGAGGTCCAGAGATTGCTTGAGGCCCGGAATGATACGAGAGGTATTTTACTCAGAATGGCTAGCCAACACCGTTCTAGTTAGAAAGAAAAATGGCAAGTGGAGAGTCTGTGTTGACTATACAGACCTCAACAAAGCTTGTCCCAAAGATAGCTTTCCTCTCCCGAGGATTGACCAGCTCATCGATGCCACTATAGGGCATGAACTCATGAGCTTCATGGATGCCTACTCTGGATACAACTAGATCCAGATGTACCCGTCAGACTAAGAGAAGACAACCTTCATTACCTGAGCGAGGTCTTTATTGCTATAGAGTGATGCCGTTCGGACTGAAAAATGCTGGGGTAACATATCAGCGTCTGGTAAATAAGATGTTTAGTCCTCTGATCGACAACACCATGAAAGTTTTCATAGATGATATACTGGTCAAAAGTGTACAAAAGAGCAGCCATCTCCAGCACTTGGCTCAAACCTTTGACATCCTGAAGCAACATAAGATGAAACTGAATCCTTTAAATTGCACCTTCGTTGTAACCAAGGGAAAGTTCTTAGGGGTACATTGTCTCTCAGAGAGGTATTGAAGTAGACCCCACTCAAATCAAAGCTTTAATCGGGTTGGAGTCGCCGAAGACCAAGAAAGACATTCAAGCTCTGAACGGCAGAATTGTAGCTCTGAGCAGATTTATCTCTAAATTCTACTGATCGCTGCCTACCGTTCTTCAAAGCCTTGAAGGGTAACAACGCCTTACAGTGGTCAGAGGAATGTGAAAAAGGCTTTTTAAGAACTAAAAGACTACCTAGCTTCCCTTGAACTTCTATCAAAGCCTGTCCAAGGAGAGAAACTACTCCTCTACCTTACTATCTCTGAGAACGCCATCAGTTCTGCACTTGGTCAGACAGGACAGGGGTGTTCAGAAACCCATATTCTATGTCAGTAGAGCTCTATTAGACACAGAGAAAAGATATCCTAAAATTAAAAAGACTACCTAGCTTCCCTTGAACTTTTATCAAAGCCGGTCCAAGGAGAGAAACTACTCCTCTACCTTGCTGTCTCTAAGAACGCTATCAGTTTTGCACTGGTCAGACAGGATAGGGGTTTTCAGAAACCCATATTCTATGTTAGTAGAGCTCTATTAGACACAGAGAAATGATATCTTGAAATTAAAAAGCTGGCCTTTGCTCTCATAGTTTCTGCACGGAAGCTCTGACCTTATTTCCAAGTGCATCCCATTGAGATTCCAATGGCCTATCCACTAAAGTCATTCCTAAGGAAGCTCGAGGTCTCAAGGCGACTGGTCAAATGGTCTATGAAGTTAGGGGAATTTGACATATCCTACATTCTACGGACTTCCATCAAAGGGCAAGCCTTGGCCGATTTTGTTGCCGAGTTCACCCCGGCACTACAGGACACGTCATAGCTTTGTGAAAGCTCAGGTACATGGCAACTTTATACCGACGGATCATCCAACAATGAAGCTGAATACGAAGCCCTTATCCTTGGGATGAAGCTAGCTCTAGAATGCGAGGCTCAGAACCTCGAAGTCTTCTCTAATTCCCAACTAGTGGTAAGCCAAGTTCTGGGAGAGTTTTCCATCAAAGACGACAGGATGCTTTAGTATTCAGAACTGGTCAATTCGCTGAAGCTGCTCATTCCGAATGTTCGGCAATCCAAAAGATTGAGAGAGGCTAGAACTATCGAGCTGATGCTTTGGCGAATATGACATCTCATCTCAAGCCAGAAGGAGATTCTACTCTAAAGATCTCTCACCAACTAAGGTCAAGCATAGTAGAAGTTCAAACAGCTTAGGTTACCGAGCAAACCCAAAATTGGATGACCCTTATCATTCAGTACCTAGAAGGAGGGCTGCTCCCTAGAGGAAAAAAACATGGCCCGAAGAATTCGAATCAGGGCAGCTCGGTACCTTATTATGAATGAGAAGCTCTACCGTAGATCCTATTCTCAACCCTTACTAAGGTGTCTAACTCCAGAGGAATCTCAGTATGTCCTGGCAGAAATACACGAAAGAATTTGTGGGAACCATAATGGGAGCAGAATCATAGCCCACCGAGCTCTAACACAAGGCTATTATTGGCCTAGCATGCTGAAGCAAACAAAAGAAGTATGTTCAAAAGTGTGACAAATGCCAATGATTCGCTCCATATCAGCACCAGCCCCACCATGAGCTCATTTCCGATTGCCAACCCATGGACCCTTGCTCAATGGGGGATGGACATCATAGGTCCACTACTAAAAGCCACACTAAACAGGAAATATCTTCTAGTGGCCATTGACTATTTCTCTAAATGGGTAGAGGCAGAGCCTCTAACAAGCATCATAGAGAAAGAAGTCAAGAACTTCACTTGGAAGAACATAGTCTGCAGGTTCAGGCATACCACATGTTATCATCTCAGACAATGGTACGCAGTTTGCTGGCAAAGTTTTTAAGAAATTCTGCCAAGATCTGCTCATTAGCCAACATTTTGCATCACCATGACATCCTTAAGCCAACAGGCAAGTAGAAGTTACCAATCGAACTATCCTTGATGCCCTTAAGAAAAGGCTATAAGAAGCCAATGGACGGTGGGTCGAAGAACTTCTTAGTGTTCTCTGGGCTTACAGAACCACCAGAAAAACACCCACCTCTGAAACTTCATTCTCACTAGCCTACGGCTCTGAAGTAGTAATTCCTATAGAGATCGGTATGCCTACCCTTAGGTTGGAAGCCTTCGACCAAGGGGCCAATGAATCATCAGCTTGTAGAGAACTTAGGACCCTACTCAAAGAAAAACGTGATCAGGCCAGAATCAGGATGGAAGCATACCAACACAAGGATGGCTAACCACTCCAAACTAGGGCTAAAACCCCTAAGCACTCAGATTGGGGATCTTATTTTAAGAAGAGTGTTCTCGAACACCAAAGACTATCGCCCAACTGGGAAGGCCCCTACAAGGTAACGAAGATTATCAGACCTTACCACTTACTAGCTAGAAGACATGGTTAGGAAACCTATACCCAGGCCTTGGAATGTAGAACACTTACGACAATATTATCAATAAAAATTTTCACTTTCTTATAATATCTCTATTAAGTGTTCTCAATGCATAGACCCCCACGTCTGGTCCATCTTATTGACCCCTAAAGTCTTGTATCCATTACAAGTCCTTTAGGCCTAGTCCTCTCAATGCGTAGACCCCTAAGTTTGGTCCATCTTATTGACCCCTAAAGCCTTGTATCCATTACAAGTCCTTTAGGCCTGGTCCTCTCAATGTATAGACTCCCAGGTCTGGTCCATCTTATTGACCCCTAAAAGCCTTGTATCCCTTATAAGTCCTTTAGGCTCAGTCCTCTCAATGCACAGACCCTTAGGTCTGGTCTATCTTATTGACCCCTAAAGCCTTGTATTCATTACAAGTCCTTTAGACCTGGTCCTCTTAATGCACAGACCCCCAGGTCTGGTCCATCTTATTGACCCCTTAAAGCCTTGTATCCATTACAAGTCCTTTAGGCCTTGTCCACTCAATGCATAGACCCCCAGGTCTGGTCTATCTCATTATATAGATCACTAAAGGCCTTGTAGCCTGTAGAAGAGTTATAGGTCTGAACGACCTTTGTACGGAAGTATCCATGGAACTCTAACTAGCTTAGTTATCCTCCTATTTTTGTGGATAGGAAGATTTGGTTTGATCGCAAGTACTCTCGATCAGATTAACACCCACTCCAGTTCTGTTATTACGAATCCTCTTATCAAACATCTCAGTCAAAGATCGGATCATAAGGGAATTGTTTCAAAGTATTCTTATCCGATTATTATTAAGTCCTGGAGGACAGAAGTTCAAATTATCAATGATTTATTCAGCGCTAATTCTCCCAACAGATTATAGGGGATGTGCTTAAGTATCAGCACAGGTCTTTCAGCTTAAGATATTCAATCCCAGCTTTGATTCGACTACCTCTATTATCAGACACAAGCTCAGTTATTATCAACTCTTCCTAAGCAGATTCAATCAAATTGTTACAAGTTGCTTTGCTCGGAAGACAGCCTTCTGATCATTACCAGTTAAAGGACTGGTCTGGATTACAACAAGTTCATGAACATCTTTACTTACACTAATTATAAATTTAAAGGACTGAAGCCCAAACTTATATTACAGAGCAACAATGACTTGGAACAGTGCTGATTTTGCTTGGCATCCATAAAAATTACAAGTATCGCTGTTCGGAAGAATAAAATACGCAGGCTAGCTCTGAAGAAAGTTAATTCCATTGATAAATATTTTAAGTACATCAGTTCAAAAAAAAAAAAAAAGAGTACAAAAGTTCATCTCCTAAACTAAAAGGCTGGCTGAATCATCATCATCATCATCATCTTCAATTGTTGATAGGTCAAAATCTAGAAATTTGGCGAGGAGCTTGGACTTAAAGGAATCATAACCGTGCTGCATGAGCTCCACACCCATCCCATTGACCTCAGCTTTCATTGCTGCTTCAGTCGTAGCCTTGGTTTCTTTGACCTTCTGAGCAACAGAGGCTTGGAGCTCATTATTCTCTTTCTTTAGCTTCTCCAGTTGACGAAGAAGTGAATCCCTCTCGGACTCCATGATAGAGAGAGAGTTGTTCACCTCCCTGAGCCTCTCTTTTGCAGCCGAGGCATTTGATTGGCCCGTCCCGAGCTGAAGTCTAGCCTCGTCCAGCTCGTCTTGGAGTTTTTCCATGGCTTGTGGATCCAAGGCAAACTCCATCAGGGCGGCAAGATCGTGCATAGTCTGCAAAACAACAGACAGACAATTCAAAACAGGAAACGAAATAAAACACACAGAAAGACACTACGGTGGTTACCTTCATCTGGATGCTCATCACTTCAGAGATGGTATCTCGAGTACTCTGCCCCTTGTGTCTTTGGGGAGTTTCCATCCAAAATTTATTAATAGCCTGCATTGCGGCCTTATAACCGTTAGGCAGCGCGGCTAGGTCAACTATCATCCTCACCTTCCCCTTCTACTAGACTTCAGGGGCAGGAACAGAAGCAGGCTCTCTTATTACAATGCCCTTCCTAGGAGGTGCCGAGGTAGAAGGGTCAGATCGGATCCTCAACTTCTGAGTTTGAGGAGGACCAACAAGGGAAGAAGGCCCCCAACCTTCTTCTTTACAGGAGCCTATTTGCTCATCAAGGACTTCCTTCAAACCCTCTGCCCAATCCTTGTCTTGGAAGCTCTCTGCCTGGTTCCTTGTCTTGGTCAGGTGCCATCAGATTTTCTGGCGTAAGGATGGCTCACTATTTTTGGTCTGAAGGAGCCTGCGATACTTGTCCTGAAGTTCAACGGTAAAAATTGACCTCTTCCAAGCACTCTTGTCTACACAGAAGACATAAAAACAATGGTTAGTTAAGCAGTTCAGAAGAAAAAGCATAGACAGAAGCAGAATTATAACAAGAAAAAGGGGTCTCACCCTTAAAACCTGTACTTCGGGGGAATGTTGAGAGCTGGTCCTCAAAATCTTCTATCTCCCATCCTCCTCCTACGAAGAAGTACCATTTCTTCAGGTTTTGTTGGAAGTTGGCACAAAGGAAAGAGGTCTGAACCCCTCTATCGAACGACATATAGAAGAGGCCTTCCGACCTCATATACTTGAGATCCATTTTACTACGGATCAGTTCTGTTGTTACTTCGACATCGTTGAGATGACCTAGAGCTATGAACCCTAACAAGTGCCTTCAACTGTTATGGCTGAGGTTAGTAAGGCAGAGGTTGAACCAAACGAAGAACTACCTAACTAGATCAGGAAGGGGGAGCCTCAGCCTCGCCTCGAACCTAGGCAAGATAGACACAAATCTCACCCTCACGAATATCGTATGGACAGGTCAAGGAGCTCAGGCACTCCTACAAGTAACATTGGAAGGGAATTCATAGGTCACCCTCAATTTGTCTAACATGCTCTAGGTGATGGCACTTCCTCCTTATTCTCTTTGGGAGGGCCTACTAGAGGCCTCCCCAACCCTATTTCTAGGTTCTATAAAGGCATCCATAATCCTAACATCAGAACTAGAAGGGGACTCTCTCAACCTATTTCTGGCATTACCGAAAGGACTACCACCTACAGTTTGGGATTGGGGTGACACAGAAGTTTTCGAGGAACTTCCAGCGCCATCTCTGACACCAGAAGATGCAAGTAGATGCCGACATTAGCAAAACATTATAAAATGAAGAGAAGAAGGCAAAGATGGGGAAGAATAATAAAGGAGAAAATTGAAAACAAGCAGAAATGAAGGAGAATGAACTTGAAAACAACTGGAAATAAAGCTTCGAACGATGAATACTCTTCGAGCTTCACTGGTCATTCCAAGTCAACAATGGCAGTATCTCTCGCTTACTCTCGAAGGCAACAAAATGATGAAGAAAAAGGGCGTACTAAGCCGTTCCCTTTTTTATATATGTTTTTTTAGAAAGAGGGGCCCACTAAGAGGAATCTCTGTGGCGGTTGGAGGCAATGATGGCCTCAAAAGCCCAAGCATCGGCTGCGCAATAAATGACGCACCAACAATCGTCTTGGAAATCGGAAAGACAGGACACTTGACTTTTCGGAAGCTTATAGCCCTAGTTACACTTTGGCCTCAAACTAGGGATCGGGGGGGGGGGGGGGGAGTAACTGATATACCACAAAGTGACAGACCAGTCTCCATGCGACACTGTGTGACTACAGACCAGTTAAAGCTCAGCCATCCAGAGCAGACTTAGACACTTAGCCTCTAGAGCTTACAAGGACCGAGCACAAGGCCTTTAGAGCATCCCTCAGGGCTCAGAGCTCATCACCGCCTTGAATATCCTACCGAGCTAAGGAAAAGGAAACAGTTTTCAACAAGGAAACCGTCACCTATATCTATCAAGCGCAGTGTCCAACATGGTAACTGCCACTCTCCGATGATCAAATCCCTACATTCATAGCTCCAAATTCTAATCAACTTAGGGAACCCACAGCCTATAAATAAAACCTCTAAGGTACGTTGTTACATTCATGCTCATTCTTTGGTTTACAATTAAAGTCTTTCAATTCAGTTTATTGACTTAAGTATCGGAGCGGCTACTGCTGGAGCCAACCCGGTGGCCCTCTGATCTTTCTCTTTAAGTGTTCCTTCAGGCAACGGAGTTCGGAGCCCCTATCGACCAAAAAGTGTAGCATCAATAAGCATTCAAGCTTACAATCAAGGGTCGAGCCAAAAAAAAAAAAAACTAGAGGAGAGCTAGAAAGTTTTTGAAACAATTTTTGGTACGAAAAAATGATGAGTACAGATTGGATTGGCCAAAATTTTTGAGAGTAGGTTAAAATTTTAGGTAAAAAATGAGAGAAATAAATGATAAATATTGAGTTGGGATAAAATTTTAAGATACAAAAATTTGAAAAGAGTCAAAGTACAATAATTTAAAAAGAGTCAAAGTTTATATATACAAAAAACTATTTTATAAGAGTTTGAGGGAGTTATAACCAGGCTTAGCCCTCTTAATACTCCGGTCCTTGCTTACAATAGAATTACCTTTGTTTGTTGTTTGATGGACGTGATCACTTGGGGCTCATGATTGACCCATTCAATCGGTTCAAGTTCAAAGTCACTGTCTTGTTTGAGGTAGGTGATCAAAAGCCAAGCTGAAAACTGGGGCCATGATTGACCCATTCAATCCGTTCAAGCCCAAGCCACTCTCAGAAGAAGCTCAAATATATATATCACAAATTTATCTTTGTAATTTCTTAAAACATGTGAAATGGTCGAGTAGTGTGTGATTGCATTGGATAGGTAGTGTCTACTTATATTGTTGTGGGGTTTGCAATTGCCGAGCTGCCTGTATTGGGTCCAAGGACGCTGACGTTTTAACTAGCGCAACCAACATAGCTGGCCTGACAACAAAATTTCCTTCTCATGTCGGCACAACCCAATTCAATGATGGCTAGGCCCACCCCCCTGCCAAAAGTCAATCTATTATATTTGATTACCATGATATTAGAAAATTTTCTATATAATATGATTCAATTTTTTTTAATGACACATAAAATATGAGTGTTATTGAAATGATACACGGTCAGATTCTTTGAAAAATATTTCACATTATTGAGCATACTATCACATCAAATTACAATATTGCCTATGTAACATGTGGCCAATCGCTAAAGGTTGATGCAATCAAAGTTCAATCAGAACACGATATTAGAGTATCTTTTGGGGGTTTATGTGTGTGTGTGTGTGTGTGTGGGGATTATGGTTCACATCATCTGTGGTCCATGACCATAGCTATAAGGGACTCGCGGGGGTGTCTTTATAAGGTTGGGTTTTGATAAATGGACAACAAGAAGGGTATGAACCATGAATCATTTTTATTCTTAAATTCATTGGCTTTATTGTTGAATTGAATAATGGATTGTGGAAGAGACGAATGTGGTCAGCGACAGAATCATTTTAAAATGGGAACCACACAAATTGTAAAGCAAAAAACTAAAAAGATGCTCTGGAAAATGTAAACCTGTTTGTGCTTATAATGAAGTATCAATTTCCAAAACCCATGACATGATTAAACCTTTCTGTATTCAAGCCATGATTAGGTCACCCACTAGCCATACATAATCTTATGAGATTTGGTAACAACTCTCAGCACTCTCACTTTGCTTTTATGCATCTATCTTCCCATTTTTTACTCTACTTTTATGGATTATTTGGTGAATTTATTTACAGAATTGGAATATTAGGCACTTATGTTTCGAATCTTGTTTTCTATCCATTGTGGTGATGAAAAGCCCAATATACTATTTGCCTCTCAACTGAGAGAGACACAGGAAAAGGAATCTTCCTCCATAAGACAAATAACACCAGATCCTTTTTTCTCTTTATTTTATTTTATTTTTTAAAATTAGGCAAAATGTTTTTATTTTCTTGATGTAGAAAATCATCATTTTTGTTGGTCCTACAAAGGGTAAAGTTAGTTATAATAGAGTTGAGTTATGTCTTATAAATTGATTGAGTTGGTTAAGTTAGTTCTAATAGAGTTAGGTTGATTAATATGAACTGTAATACCATATCGCTCCTTTAAAAAATCAAAAAGTAGAAATCGTACCATTTATATGATTTATTCTATGATTTATAGGGTCTTAAATATTAAAAAACAAAATCGAGTTTCTATCCGAGATTACAGAGTTTGCTTTTTCCACAAATTAGGTTAAGGCTCAGTGTTAAAAAGAAAAAAAAAAGTATTGTCAAATAAACTGGGGATTATGGTATGGAAAAATTAAATAAAAAAAAAAATGTAGTGTTGCGTATGAAATAATGTTACTAAGCTTGTCAGTGGGTTGTTGCCTATCAAATAATGTAACAAGGCTTGTCAATGGGTTGGTTTTGGGTTCACCAATTTCATAAATTTTTAAATAGGGAATAGAACTGGGCTTGAGCTGATTAAATTGGATGATAGACCTTGGGCTTAAAATGTCAATATTCCTCTGTGTTTATGATGGGCGGGACCGCAGCATGGTAGAGCTTCTTTCATCCCATGACTTACATTCGGTTATTGCACTTGGAACTCGCTGTAAGAGGACGGTTCAATATAAAGTTAACAAAATAATTACTTTAAATTCTACTTAAACAAGATGTCTCAAATTTTATATATATTTATAATATAATCAAATCAAAATTCTAAGGTTAATAAAAGTTTAATTTTATAAAAGGTCCCAAATTTTATAGATTTATATTATAATCAAATTAGAAATCTAATGTTAATAAAAATCGAACTCTATTAAAAAGCTCCATAAAGACTTGATAAAAAAAGTTTAGCTCTATTAATAGAGTTTTATTCGTATTTATTCTAATATTTTGTTATTATTTATTTAGATTAAAAAACTTATATAAAAACTCTATTATTAGAGTTTCATTCAATATATATTTTTTTCCTGTTATTGAAAATAAATAAATTTTATATAACTAAAGTAAGTAATATATATATATATATAGAGAAAATAAAGTAAAAAAATACATTAATATTAAAAATGTCCTCATTTAGAGTAGTCCCTTTATTGTTTTAGGTCTCCAATTATATAGAGCCGACTCTGTACTGTAAACCTTGATAGGTTTTGGGGTAGGGTCAGGGTTAGGCATCCTATCTCGCTTCATCTTGTCCTGATTATATGACAGTAATAAAAGAGGTTTTGTATTATATAGTTCATATTTACGATGAATTTTTTTAGTCTCATTTTGAAAGTTCAAACACACTGGATAAAGTTATATCTTTACAAAATAAAGCATAATCTTTCTAATTTTCTGTTAGCGTGCATATTTCTTATTTTGAGATATGTAATATAAATAAAGTAAAAGTTTAGTAATTTAGTGGGTGTCCCAAGTGGGAATGTCCCCATTGTTTCACAGGTTAGAAAATGATTTTTTATTGCTTTTCACTGGGCAAGATCGGGGAAAAGGGTTCCTCACCCCAAACTGGAACTGTTGTCATTCTATGCATAGGTAGAAATTTTTTATTATATAAATGATATGTTTGGAAATCTTAAAAATTCTTTTTGTATAAAATCAATTAAAAAATAATGTTGCAATTATTTTGGTGTTTTTAACTTTTTAATAAATAAAAAATAGAATTTTTTCTTTTTGTAAAAGCAAAAATGTTATTGATTGATAAAAATGGAGATAGAGAACTCATTTTGTGGATCATTATATTTTTTTATAATCTACAAACAATTTTGTAAACCTTTGAAAAAGAAATTTAAGTCCTTGTTATTACGCGAAGAATAAATTATATGAAATAGAAAGTGCAGAAAAATAAAATGCAGCAAGCAAGAACACAAAAATTTCTTTTATTTGAAAAGATGCTTACGTTCATCAGCGAAGCATAGTGATGAAGTTCACTAAGCAAAGATGAAGAGTACAAAATGGGTGACAAAATCCTCATACAAATGTCCAACAATTATTCCCGCCTCTTTCTCTCATTTCTTTGTTAAAAAAAATTAGCATGTATAGTATTTCAAAACCCTAAAAACGAAAACCAGTTGAAACTGTGAAGGGGGCTTCTTCCATCTTATTGTTGATGGACACTCAATGTATATTGGTGGGCTCTTTAGCAGTTTCTTGTTGTGTAATTCTTATTTTATTGATCAATCAACTGCAAGGGTTTTTTTAATTTCCAAGTGCTGACCGAAAAAAAAAAGCCTAGAAAAGGCCGGCCGGCCGGCCTATCGGTCATACCCTCTGGTTCCATGACCTAAAGCTCACAAAAAAATCTAACATTAATTATAAAGATTTTGTTTTAGGTCGTTTGCAAGTTGGATCGAGAATACAAGATACCGTGAACTTAACCATTTGTGCAAAAACTATGTTAATGTGTTCATTTTATTTTAATTTTTCACTTATTTCTACTGCCATCTACATCTACCTAAATTTATATTTATACTGTTAAGTAAAAAGCAATATTAGAGGCTTTACCCTAAAGCTTACAAAATACTACTACTAATAATAATAAAAATAATTTAACATAGAAATATTTTTTCTATTTTCAACGAAAATCGAAAAAAAAAAAAGAAATAAAAAATAAGTCATAGTAAATCATTCTAAACCAAAAAACCTCTCCTATCTCACCAAAAAAAAAAAATTTTTTTTTTAACTCCACTCTAACTATAAATGAAGCATATGGTTGATATTTCAGTGTTTTCTTTGTCAAAATGTGTTGGAAGAAAAGAAAAGAAAAGAAAAGAAAAGGTCTATAAACAGGGAAGGCTAACTCTTACATGCCGACCATTGAAAAACAAAATATAATAAAACAATCAAAGTAAATGTTTTTGTTATGGCATTTCAGAATGGTAATACTTACCCAACTTGAAGTGTCAAAGCCATAGTGGGTGGGTGATGCAAGAGAGCAACTACATGCACTTTAAAACGTTTGCATTATGTATGCCTTTGACTATAAATTAATTTTCTAAGTAATTATGTGGCATTGCTTTCAGGCGTAATAAAACTCCAGCTACATGTTTTGGACATGGCCTTCTTTTTTTGCTAATCACAATCATGATACATATGTGAGGTGGCAAAGGATAAGGACATGAGAAAAACTTATCCGTTGGAATCTCATTTAAAGAAGGAAAGTCGACCAATCTTTTCCGATGCCCATACCCACCACCAAAATGCATTGGAAAGGGACTTTCCAATCCCTTAGATATTGAATGCCACTCCTAACTATTTTTTGACTTTTCAAAAAAAATATTCCAATAACCTTACGTACTTGAGTAGTCCTATATTGTCTTGAGCAAACTTTGGAAATTTAGGTATATTCTTTATTTTGACGCTTTATCTAAAGTGAGGTTGGATCAATGAGATTTTTAGTATTGTGGCCATTACTAAACAGTTTAATTAGGGCAGTTTACTATTTATAATACATACATACATACATACATACATACATATATATATATATATATATATATATCTTATTAGAACTCTTTACCTGGTTATTTAAAATACATGTTATATGTATGTTACAGTCTAAGAAGCACAGACATAGACACGACACGATTTGGATACATCAATATACAATTTTTAAAAAAAGTAGGACACGAATACGTCAAAGACACATTGAATAAAATATTTTTTATTTTTATTTATATAATAATATAATCAATTTCTATTTTCATATCAATCAAATTATATATAAAAATACACAATTCCATGCAACATCTACACAAGAAATATAATTCTAAATTTTTCAACATAAAGTACCATAAATTGATAAATTTAAAAGTAAAGTACCAAATATTTCAACAAGATTATAAATAACAAAATCATAGCAAGTAGGAAGCATCCAAAATTCAATAATTGCTAGAGAAATAGAACGGTAAAGTTCAATATAAAACAAAGCTCCACCAATAACCCCCCCCGAAAAAGCCCCATTTCAAGCATCATTAGACCCAACTTCATATTCTTCTCTTCCATCACCATCATCCGTGAAGATTATGGCTTCCAATTCTGGTTCATCAAGTGAGAAGTTTGCAACCTCAAGCACCCCAACATCCTCAAATGAATCAAAAGTATCTCCAGCAATATCCCGCATTTTGGTCTCTCCGTGCATATATTGTGGGGTTCTTCTTGATAAAAGACGGAGTTTGCTATGGATGTAAACCAAGTCTTCGGCATGTTGTGGGGTCATCTTGTTCATTCTCACTGAGGGCACAAAGAAGTAAGTACTCCAACTCTTCTCAGAGTATGATGAAGAAGATAGTTGTACAAGTAGCTTCAAAGCTAAGCTTTGAAGCATGAGTGCGGATATACCATAGATAACCCACCAACCTTTAGGATCCATAGTGTACTGGTCAAATATGGAAGCAACATCTGCAAACGCTCCTACACGTGTTGAAAAGTTGATATACTCCAAATTAACCTTTATGCGGTCCTCAGAATTAGGAAGTATCTTTTAAAACATTTGATCCTTTCAGTAGAAACCTCAACAACCTTGTGTGGAGGAAACTTGACTTGGATCCTCCTAAAGCCACACATCGCTATAATAGCTTGAATATAAGAAAGAAAAAATTTTATTAAAAATTGTAAGTAAACTTTGATGGGAATAAGTTATTAAATCTTTAAAAATACTAGAGATTAGGATGTAGAACTTACTTTGGATTCAATGAATGTGCCAAACAATAAAGTGGGGTGTTATTTCTGTTCCAATGATCAACAAGTACTTGGTGTACTACCTCATAAAAGGTAGATGACTCCTCATGCTGCTTCCTTTCTTTTCTATATATTGTAGTCTTCACTTTTTTAATCATTGAATCCCACATATCATAAACCAAGTGAAGTCTGTATCAAAAACCCTAATCATCTTATAAATAGGCGCAGTAAAAGAAAGGACGTAATCAATGGAGTCTCACCAAATGTCATCCAACACTTTTTCTTTCACAAATCTTGCTCTACCCACATCATCCTCCCGATAGCACGACCACTTGTCACTAATAACTATCGCTTGAAAACCATGCTTTATAAGCTTAAATCTCTTCAACATGATAATTAATGTAGCAAAGCGTGTCTTCGTAACAGAAAGCAACTTCAAAGTAACAAACTCGTTGAATGATTCATGATGAAGTATTTTATTTGCACGGCATCTCCAATAATTTCTGTAATCTAACTACAGTCATCATATGTCAATTGGTTGTTTTCAACATTCTTGGCCGCACAAATGTTCTTTAATGCAAGATTAAAGGTGTGAACCACACATTGTCACAACTCGGAACCCAACCTATGCGGATTAGGGGTCGGTGACTGACACTGTCATTCAAACAGGCCGTACAAAATCAAATGAATTGCACCAAAGAGTAATAAATTTTTTTCCTTTTATGTATTAAGTGCGGAAGCTACACATATGCAACTCATCTGATAACAAATCAAACTTTAACAATCATTAATAAGATTATCCCCGAGTACATTTTCCATCATCATTAATCACTAATAAAGTCTAATAACATTTCTAGTATCACAATGTTATAATTAACATTAACATTAACCTTACAAGATATATATTCAAATTACAATTGGAGCTATACATCGTCAAGTTGCCCACAAGCATACCACTAGCTCCATTAGTTACTATCATTGCCTTTCCTTCCATTTTGTGTTACCTGAAAAATTGTTATAATTCTGGGGTAAGCTAACTTTAGCTCAGTAAGTAAATCCTCCACTCTGCCATGGGTTAAACACAAGCGTATAACAAGCAAATAATCACAGGATTTCAAGTTCAAAGGAATCGGCCATCAGGCCCAAAATAACATAGTTCACAAAAAGGTTATGATTGCAATAGGGATGACTGAACAAGTCAATAAACACAAATTTATCAACATATGATGTTTAGCTGTCCAAATCAAAGAGATTCAAATCTAATACAAAGATAAGCCTCAAAGATGTATTTATCATTCAAAGATAACATCATCAAATTAGCAAATGGTGTGGAATCAAACATATACAAATTAAGTCAAATGGATGCTATCAAATAGGACTCGGCTACCCCCACACAACACTCATCCAGGTTCACCACTCATCTCTGGGTTCCCCTAAATGACACTAAGAGCTTTTATCAGGACAATGTGTTGGGTATCATTCCCAAACACTGAGCCGTAAGTCATCAGCATCCAAAAAGTCAAGATGAGCATTGTGATAGACACAACTCTGCCTACTTACAAATAATGTTATCAGCAAAAGGATTCTACAAGGTATGAGCATATACATATATTACAAATATCTACAACAAAATGAATCACAATGATCAAAAAGATAAGATAAAACCAAGGAGTCAAATGACTCGTAGATATTCACAATAAATAGGATATCAATAAATCAAAAATTTTTACATAATGGAAACACGATAATCAATGGGTTATGGACTTGAAACAATTATTGATGCACAATTTCAAGAAGCGAAGATTGACAACTATACAAGTAGGCCACATTGGTAGAGTAGAAATTCACATATTTTTGGGTTTACATACATTGAATCCTTAGCATTGCATTCCCATACTGGTATCATAGTAGTTATCCCATGGCCTTGTTCCATTTTTTAATCATTTGGGTGATCTTATAATCATAGATAAAAAATACATCATATATTGAATTAATATTTATTTTAATCGCAATCATTTTTATTCATCATTTTAAGTTTATTTGAACTTAGCCAAATTGATTCACAGATCCTCAAATTCCCAATTTAGGGTTTCTGATACATTATAACTTGTTTGGCCCTTCAAGGGCATAATGGTAATTTATACTTTTAATGTCTCATATTTTTTTGTACACAATTTACGTATTCGAACTTCATTTTTGAATCCAGTTAGTCCTTATAACATTTACGCGAACCTCTTAATTTCATTTATACACTTCTAGTAACTTCATTAAGTCATAAAGACGTATTCGTCATTTTTTTAGTTGGTTATTGGGTCTTATTTTTTTCAAAAGGATGTCATCGTCAAGTCTGGAATATCGAAGATAATTAATTTAGGCTTTTTCAGATCTTAATTTACACATCCATAGCTTATATTAAGCCTAAGGACATTTTTATAATTTTACACTTTCACGTGTCTCATTTTTTGGTACTTTGTTTGCTAAAATGGACTCCATCGTTGAGTTTGGAACGTCAAAGAAAGTCAGATATATCATCTTTAACATTTAATTGGCTTTTAGATTGCTAAGGGCAAAATAGTAATTATGACATTTCATGATGTCTTTATTCTCGGGACTTTGTATCATAAAAATGGATCCCACCATTGGGTCTAAAATGTCCCAAAATGCCAAGATATGTATTTTTCATAGTCATCGGAGTCTAATTGGTAGCTTAATTGATCATTAGGACATAATTATAATTATTCCAGTTTGCCCGTTCATATTTTTTTGAGATCTAATTTCATAAATCAGACTTTGCCTTTGAGTCCGGAATGCCCAAAAACATTTGGTTAGACTCTTCTTTCATTTTAATTGGCCTTCATTTGGCTTATTTTTGGACTAAGAGTATTTTGATAACTTTTTATAATTTAAAAAGGGTTTAAAATTAATTTTTAATTAATTTCTTGGGCCCTTCCGTACTTAACAGAAACATTGGGGTTTAAAATATAAATTCAAGAAGTTATTGAATAAACTACTCGGTTCAATCCCAAATTAATTGAACCGGCTCAATTAGGTTAGGAACCAATGGTTCTGTTCGATCTATGATGTCATGCTGACGTTAGCATGATGTCAGTCCTTTTATTATTATTATTATTATTATTATTATTATTATTATTATTATTATTATTATTATTATTATTATTATTTTCTTACAGGTTCAAAACGACGCCAATTCAATTATTCCCAAACTCATTTAAAACCTTCGGCCAAGACCCAGCTTGCACAGTACCTTCTTTTTCGTTTTTTCGGCGAGGGTTCCGGTCGCCTCCTCCAGTGCCAGCAATCACTGCCGACTATTTTCTGGTGACAAAACCAACGTGGTTCGAACTTTTTTTCTACAAGGATTCCATATCCATTGTTGTTTTCTCGATTTGATTGATTTATGGCCACAAAATAGGGAGTTACAGTCAAGCCTAGGTGAGGGCCTGACTTTTCAGTGAGTTTTCCTTTTTCTATTTCGACACATTTGGGTCACTGTTTTGATTCCGTTTTTCTTCCTATGGGTCTATGGGAGCTTGGGAAACATTTTTCCGTTATTAAAACCAAGTAAAACAACTCAAAACTCTGATCAACCAAATTATTCAACTATACCTACAACTGAGGTTATCTCTATGGTCTCTTGACCATTTTTGTTGCTTTAAGTTGCAGTGTACTCCATTTTTTATGTTCTTTTGAGCCTTGTATTTAGTTTTAAGTTTAGATTGATATGGGTTCAAAAACTAATTTTTCTCACTTTCGGGTATTAAGGGTTTTAGGGTTTTGTAGCCTAACAATCCCCAATTTTTTCCTTTTTCTCTGTCATTTTCAATTCTACACATATGCATGCAATTTAAACCTCAAAAAATAGCCTCTTATAAGAAATACTTCAGTGAGAGAAACTTACTTCAATGGCCATTTTCTCTCTGTCTCTCTCACTCCTCTCTCTTTAGGCTTGCATGCTCCCATCCTCTAAACCCTTTCAGTCACTGGAACTCTTCTTTGCTCCCCAATGTGTACTAATATTGAGAACACACACACACATGTAAGACAAACCTTCTCCTTCTCTCTCTCTCTCTCTCTAGCCGAGTATCATGGGTCAGTTGATTGTGGTATATCACATGTATACACACATAATACATATATATGAGGCAGACATTTTGCATGTAATTCAATTGGCTGGGATAAGGGTCTAATAAGGTGTTGACATTTGTCATTTTTCTTGTCTGAATTTCCCACATTCTTTTAGGTTATATACATGTCACGTAAGTATTATAGCATAAAAGTGTTGATAGCCTAGTAGTTATCTTTTTGGCATAGGTTCTCTCCTTATTCCTTTGGTCCTAGGTTCAAGACTTTGTAGGAGTTTTTCAAAGTTCTTTTACCTCTTTTTTCTTTACACATACTCCATAGTGCGTTTTAGTGTATTTCACAAATTTCTAAACTTTGCATTTTAAATATCACAAAAGTCTCTTGAAATTTTTACAAAGTTTCTTGATTAAGCATATTTCATTTATGTATTACTAGTCTTGCCTTGGTGTATTTTATGCACTAATCTTCTAAAACTATTCTGGTGTTAATCCTCGAATTAACGCCAATCAAAAATTGCCACTAAGTTATGATCGTTGCCATTAAATCATATTCTTACAATTGATTGTCTTTAATTCATAACTAATTGCTCTCATTTTTTCATTTGTCTCCATATTTGTAGACTATTAGTCTTAGGTAGAATTGCCTATGATTATTTAGCAAATTATCTTATGATAATCGTCATTATTCTTAATTGTCCTACTTAATTGGGTCGGGATGTTACACTACATGGTGTCTAAACAATGTTTGAAAATTGTGATTCAATTATTTGCCACGCACCTTTGCAATTTGGAGCATTATATGTGATTATTTGAATCACATTTTGAAGCCCAACTTCATTAATCACCTTTCTCATCAAGTTAGAGATGAAGTACTTGTCTTTAGTCTCACCCGAACAATCGGAAACTTTTAGAAACATAGGCATACTTCTTGTAATTGCTATGAAATTAATAAGAGGCCTTTTTTGAGAGTCGCTCAACTCATCACTCACAATGCTTACCCTATTTTCCTTCTAAGTGCCTCTAATAAGTTGAATTATTGGTAGCATATGTTAGAAGACACATAATACGGGTTCCTTGCTAGATGAAATGGAAAACCAGCCGAATGAAACATACTAGCAATTTCGAAATGATAATTGCTCACGATCTACCATATTAAATGCCTTATCAATTGGATTTTCGATTCCACTTCCACTCCCACTTGAAAATGTCTTTCTTTCTTTCGAGTCAGTAGGAAAAGCAATTGTACCACCCAATGAAAGAGTTGAAGGGGTAAAGGTACTTTATTTGGTGCATTACTTGATTGTCTTGACTTCACTTTATCCTCTAACTTTTGCATCTCCGAAATATCTTTTGTTGTGACTTTTGTGCATGCTCTAACCCCTTGACCGGGTAGTCTCAACAAATGATTCCCGAACCCTTGTATAAGAACTCTTCTTAACTTGGTTGCAATTGCCAAGAAATATTCTCACTGCCATTATTTAGCTTGTCAAACTTTGTGACATACCTCCACGGAGGCTTGTTAATATCTTCATCTTGACTTGATAGCGTTTATGCGGTACTAGAACCTGTAGTTGACATTTTAATAATGTTCAAATCTATGACACATAATAATATTTTTCAGTGATGTAAAAAAATTAAATAATACACACAAATCACATATTCACATGTAATAGAGCATTCAATTAATCAATAAGCTTTAAAAAACAAGAAGGAGACTTAAATATTTAGTGAATCAACAAATTTATAATTTATATTTTTTTACAGAAAATCGGCAAAGTAGGAAGGACACTCACAGGAAGCAGGCCAAGAATTCAAGGAATCAATAAGTTTCTAGTTCCATTTGGCCAAGAATGCCAAGAATTCCAGTCATTGAATTAATTGTAGTGAATCAACAAGCTTAAAAAAAAAAGTGCTCTAAGTGATTTGAATCACAGTGAATCAATTGTAGTGAATTCCAGTGAATCAATACTAGAAAAAAGATGTGAAAGAATATAAAGAAGAAAGAGATGAATCAACAAGCTTCTATATATATATATATATATTCATTTATATATATCCAACAAAAAATAACAAAATAGATGGAAGAAAGATGAGATATAAATGAGAGGAAAATTTGGAATAAAAAAAGGACAAAATAGTTATGGGCTACCTAGAATCACAGTGAATCAATTGCAGTGAATTCTTTAATACAAAATTTTGCCCAATCATTTATCACCCAATAAGCAGTTCTCCATAAGCTCCTTCAAACAGGCATTGAAATATTCCAAGACAACAGTCTCAGGCTGCAATGCAAGAATATTAGCAACAGAGGAAACATAACTTGTATTACTAACAAAGAAATTGCACAGATGGGGACAAAGCATAAAAATTGCCATTCATGGGCCTTCAGACACTTTTTGACCCAAGACAAGGATTATTGGTTCAGCTGTGCTGGGGGGGGGGGGGGAATTACCTTGAGTCAATTAACTTTAGATGAGATGAGAGATAAATGAGAGGAAAATTTGAAAAAAAAAAAAAGCGCAGAAGAGTTATGGTTTACCTGTGTTTGTGATGACTGGAGACTGACAGACGGCGAGAGAGTTTGGCGATTGTAGTAGGGTCAGCCGCCGCTGGGGTTTTCACAGCAAAATGATAAGAGAGAGATGAGAGAAGATTAATAGGAGGAGAAGAAATTATAGAGAAAAAGGGTGGAAGTTAGAGACGTACGTTTCGCAATGACCGGAGGAAACACAACGGTGGACTTCGACGGCGATGGTGGACTGCGACGACGGGGGAGCTCTAGAGATCGACTGCTCTTGCTATGGCTAGGGATTGATTTCTCTCTTTTACAATTTTTCTAATTTGAGAAATCCTGATCGTCAAACCATATAATACTTAAATTGAAAATCTAAAAGCAACCCTTCTATTTTTTAAAAATATTATAAGAGACCCCATGTTTTTTTAATAAAAATTACATTTTGACCCTTGCGAGTGTCCGAGCATGTTCGGGCGTGTCCTGTGTGTATCCGAAATTAAAAAAAATAAAATAAAATATGAACACTTTAATTCCATGTGTCGAACATGTGTCTTGAGCGTGTCCATGTCTTAGACGTGTCTAACACGAATACGTTGGCCAGATTAAAGTATATGTACTTCTTAAATTACAATTTTTTATAATTTTAATAAAACGATAAGTCTTATGTAAACTGTAGAAAATATTAAATTCATAAAACCCATCGCATCATGTAAAATAATTTCTCTTGATTTAGAGTGCGAAAAAATTAAAAACCTTTCAAGGGATTGCGACAACGCTGGTTTATATTAGGGCTGGTAATGAGCAGCCAAAAGTCAACCTTTGTTTCATTTTTTAAAACATTGTCAATTTGGTCTACATCATATCATTCTCTGTGATCGAATTAATTAAGCTATTTAAACTCAGGTTCATTACAAACTATTATTTGACTTTAGATTTCTTGATATAAATTAGTGAGATAATAAGTCAAACTTGATAATATCTTGAAATTATTTAATTTATTTATTCAATTGGATTCAAGCTTAACAAGCATCTTAAACTTATATAAATAAAAAGAAAGATTTTTTTTTTTTTGACGGAAGCGGTATTACAATAATTTATGCATTATAATCGACTTTGTTATAGTAATTCAATCAACTTTTTATAAAACTAACCCAACTCTAAGAGCTTCTCTAACATGAGTCTTGGACAAACAACTTAATCCAGTTCATATTCAATCAACTTACAAGACTAACCCAAATCCAAAAGCTTCTCTAATATAGGTCTTGGATAAACAACTTAAACCAGTTCATAGATAAAAATAAATGCTCACTCTCGTCCATAATTAGGTGAAAAGGTAAAAATAAATACTCACTCCAGTCCATAGTTAGGTGAAAATAAATGCTCACATCTTTTTAGTGAAGAATGAGACGGGCCTTGGATAAACAACCCAACCCAATCCATGGTTTGATGGAAATAAATGTTCACATTTCCCTAGTAAAGAGTAAGTTTAAATCCATGACCTCTACTTTAAAGGAGACATATATGATCAAGTAAGCTAATCTTGATTGATTATAGAAAGAAACATCTTAAAATTATATAAATAAAAGAAAGGTTAATTTTATATGAATTTCACATAAAAATTATAATAATTAAATACTTTGATTTACAAAAATACTTCAATCTAGTCCAATCACAATTGTAAGTCTGAAAATTGTCACCAAATATACTACAATCATTTCCATACACTTAAATTAAATTACTAAGACCTTAGAACTTTTAATATCCATCAAAATTTCAAGCATAAATATTATTAAAAATCTTGAATGATGATCATTTACTGTAACACCCTGACCTGAGCTAGGGACTATTAAGCCATCGCGTCAAATTAGTAATCGACGCCTTAAGTAACGAGGTCGGTTTCAACCCCGACGCATGGACTTTTAAGTAATAGTCCTGAAAAGTCAAGATGACTGTACATCACTTACGTTGCAATCACCAACTTGTCAGTTTGATGACAATTATATTTTCACGTCAACTACCGATTATCGATACGAGTATAAGAATTGGGCATGCATTACGAGGGTACGAAGGATTAGTGTAAAAGGTGTACACTTAAAAGAATAATTAATTTTTAAAGTAATTAATTATTATGATGTAAGAAATTAATGTTAGTGTATAATAATAATAATAATAATAATAATAATAATATACAAAGTATATTTAATATATATATATAATTAACTTACATTATATATATATATGTTTAAATACATGTATATGTATATGTATATGTATATGTATATATACATACATAGATAGGAATATATTTATATATATAGAGGCATGCAAATACCCAATGGGTATTGAGGTGTGTGTTTGTCCAAAGGAGTTGGTGTGTGAGCATCATGTGAGTGGGATATATATATATATATATATGTAAAACAAAACAAACACACACACACAACCGGCCATTTAATGCCTGCCCCCAAAACAGTAGAAATCTGAGTAAGGAAGCTACCACAAGTTAACCTATTTGGTGGGGAGATCAGAAAATGATCATGGTGCACCTATATACATATATACATATTATAGACACACACCACCATTCATTCACACACGTAAATAGAGAAAGAATAAGTTTCAGAAAATGGAATAGGAGGAAAAATAAGAAGAGGAAGGAAAGAATATCATCTTTTGAGGCAAATCCATAAAAATTCCATAATTTCTCTCTCTAAAAAGTTAAGTATATATGTAAATTGTTTAGCTTGTTCATGCATGTATGATGCTTAATATATGTTTAGAAGTGTGTCAAACATGAAAAGTAGTCTTGAAAACACCTAAAACATATAGACCCACAAGCTTCGGCCATTGAAGACCTTGCTTGAAGCAGGTTTGATTTCATCATCACCAAACTGTGTTTGGTGTATAGGGAGTTCAAGTAAACATTATAAGCATCCCAAAAACCTATACCCGAGACCAAAAATTACAAGAAATGGCCCTCATATGATTAGTTGCAGGTTTCGGGTTTGGAGATCAACCTTCCAAATCGCACCAAAACGAGTATAGTGAAATAGAAAATGAAACTACATGAAAAATAGAACACGACAGAACAAACCCTAAGGGTTTTGAGTCAAAATCGAAGTCACACGATTGAGTTGCAGGTTGAAGAATAAACGTCCACACCGAACGGTTGAGCTCAGTTCGAGCTCTAAAACCGATGCCAAATCTTTCCATAATGTCCCAGAAGTAGTTTAGATTAAAGACAGTGTGGATTGGGTGAGTAAAATGGCACGAAATTGAAGCTTTAGCTTCGGGAAAATTAGGGCAACAGTGATAGGTTAGTGAAGAAGACGATGGGTGAACTCGCGAGACTCGTTTAAACCCAGTGAGTGGGCTCGGGACACGTGGTGGCTCACGGGAAGGCCACCGCATTATTAAAACATAGCCGTTTTGGCTTAAGGGTTTTAAAACCCTGATTCAATGTGTTTGGTTATACGGTTATGGCCCAAATTAAATCAACCAGGCGCGAATAGCGTGGCTTATTCCGGTTTAATACCCTTGTCCGCCGTTTGGTTTACGAAAACAGGGAAAAATAAAAGGGGCCGAAGCCTCTGGCACTCGAACCCCCATCCTTACGCGTGTAAACCCAACTCATTTTCCACTCGGCCATGGGCACGCATGTGATGTATACGTGACAAAATATATATATATATATATAACATATATTTAATAAAACCAGGAAATTAAAAGGTGCAATTGCACCTGTGGGGACTCCAACGCAGTGTCTTTTGGGAGGGAGGTGGCACGCTGGCCAGCGTGCCACCCACTTCATCCGGTCATATTTGCAAACAAAATATATATATATATATATATATCATACTTGATAAATTTAATTTAATTAAAATTATTTAATTAAATTAAATAGTCCAAAAATGCCTGATGTCCAAATGAGATGAGTTATATATGTATTCTTACTATCTCGGACCTCCTGAGTCCATCAGTGAGGTCCAAGACATGAGATGAGGTCCCAAAAAAATTAAAGACCCGTGAAAATGCAAAAATGACCAAAATGCCCCTACATCATAAATAGTCAAACGAGGTCTAAATAAAATAAATAAATAGTGTATCTTGACTATTTTAAACATTCTAAATCTAATGGTGGCGACCGTTTCATGAGATGGGACTCTGAAAAATTAGGCACGTTAAGGTGTAAATTACCAAATTGCCCTTAACATGTCCTAAGCTGAATTAAATTCTAAGAAAGCCTAAATTGACTTTCTTCGACATTCCGAACTCAATGGTAGAGTGTATTCAACCAAAAGAGATGTCTAAAATAAAAAGACATAAAATTTGATGAATAGCATCAGTCAGGTGACTATGAATTTGAAACTTTGCCGAAGTACTGAACACGACACGTAAACATGTGAAGTAATTAAAATTACTTTAAATTAAAGTTAATGGAGCTACCAGAAGAGTATAGCTTTAAAAGTTAAAATAAATTAAATTCCTAACACATTAAATTGTGTCATAGGTTAAAAGTACGAGTTGAATTAAGTACATAAGAAATTTATGAAGTCGGTTAGGATTAATACGATCTAAGCATAAGATAAGAAGCATCAGTAGGTGATATTGCAGTGATGTGAAGTTAATGAAATTATATATGAATTGTTCTTAGGAACTACAGAAGAAGTGGGGAAAACGCATTATTAACACTAACCTAAGGACCAAGGTGAGTAACCCTGCCTTTGAAGTGGAGATTTAACTCCATGAATTTGAAGAAGTTTTAAGTTCAATTTATTTGAAGCCTCGAATATCAAATTCAGTATCATATGATTCCTGTTTTAAAATGTTTTCTGCTTTCATAAACTGTATTATGACATGCTGGGTGATTGGTTTGAATCATAGTTTTCCTTCTTAATTATGTTTCAGCATGTCTGGGTTTAAAATGCTAAATTTTCATAAATGTTCTGAATTTGATTATTCCAAATATTGAAGTTTTATTGCAGAAGTTATATATTTCATGTTTTAAAAATTCATGAAAAATACCTATTGAAGAAGCCATGTGATATGTTATGTATATTTCATGCTTTAAATATTCATGAAAAGTATTTATTGAAGTAGCCATGTGATAAATATTTTATAAGATAAATGGTGTTTAACGCACCCCCTATGATGGTTGAAATCCTTCGGGATTCAATAGTAAATGTCACATAGTCAGGATTTTGGGTTTCTTCAGAACTCAATTGCCCTGTCATGTGAAATGCCCGGTAGCAGGATCTAATCCCCCAAGCAAATACAATTGGTAGTATTGGCAGTAAAATGGGAATCTGGTTCGAAATAGATTCCACCTAATTAAAGAGAAAAGATGACATGTTTTTAAAAATGGAAGTAGGTTTTTACCCTCATTTTATTATACGTGTTTGTGTGCTTTTAAATTGCATATGCTCTATTTGAAGAAATGTGTATTTAGCTTGAATACTTTAAATGTTTCAAAGCTATCTGTTTTAAGAATGCATATGCTCTGTGTTCTAAAATGTACGAGCAATTGGTAGCGAGTATTTTATAAACTCTCATGTGCTAAACCACTACCAGTTGAAAACCCCATGACGAATGCAGGAATTACTCACAAGCTTAGATTAGCTTACCCGGATTTTTATTCGGACCCCCCTTTCAGGTGATTGATGGCAAATTGGTTTTGAAGACAAGGATGATGAGTCTAGCTTTTTTGGGAAGACGTGCTTAAGTAGCTCCTTTTAGGAAATCATATGAACTCTAGTAGCATATTTTGTATTGGCAGACAATGTAAGGTTATGTATTAAGCCACTTGGGGTAATGGATATGTAATTTTATTAAAATCTTCAAGCTTTTAGTTATGCTCTGAATGTGTGATCATGTGTACCATTGTGAATAGCGGCAGTATCGGACGGATGTACAAATTTCAAAATGAGAAAAGAAAAGAAAAAAAATTTTTCACGCTTCCGCAACCACATGAAGCACATCTATTCAACACCACTGCAGATGCGAGCCTTGTTGTAATACCCCGACCCAAGATAGGTGGGGCCGACCCGAGTTAGCCGGTACCCGACCCGGTAAACCGGGGCCATGGCATAAAAACCCGAACTATAATAAATTAAAAATAATAATAATAATAATAACAATAATAATCATAAAAATAATAATAATAATACTAATAATAAGAATAATAATAAAAATAATAATAATAATAATAATAATAATAATAATAATAATAATAATAATAATAATAATAAATAGTGAAAAAGATATAAATATATATATATATGTAAAGTAAAGTTAGAAAATATCTAGATATTTGTGTGTGTGTTCCATGTGTGTTGGTGTGTGTGATATATATAATATACATATATACAAAATATCTTGATAACTTAAATGCAAAACAGAGAAATTGAAAAGTAAAATTAATTGGGATGGGAAGGTCTTGATGAGAAGTGAAAGTTGGAGGCTGAATACAGAGAAGTGAGGTCATGTAGAGAGAGAAAGTAGAGAGAGAAAGAGGCGGTTTGTGGTCTCTATATATATATGTGTGTGCATGTATCCGTGAGTTATGAAGAATGAAATCAGAAAGAGGAAGCATTGGAAGGCTAAGTTAGAACAGAAGAGAGAAGAAGAGGAACCTGCACAAGAGAAAATCAGAAATTTAAAAGGTAAGTGGGTACTCTGTTTTCAAATTTATAGCATGATTTGTTTAGTTTAAAGCATAGGGTTTTATAAAGCATGAAATAAGGAACCTAATGCAAGAAAAATCAGAGAAAATGACTGAGAATTTAAAGAGAAAAATGGAGTTGCAGGTTTTAGAGAAATAATCGGGTCCTTATATTGCATGTGTTAAACTTAGATTTTTCAATGAGAAATTATTGATATAAAATACAGAAAGAAAATAGAGAAAGAATTAGAGTAAAACAGTGAGCAATCGATTGAAAAATGAGAAAAATCAGGTCACCGGAGCTATGGGTTGGCCCTATTTCGTGAGGATTTGGTGCTTCAAATTGAAAACCAACATTTGAAATAAGGTCTACATAAAATTTAGAAGAGAATGGCGTTTGAAAATTGGTGAAAAATGGTGGAAATCCGGTGGCCGTCGCGGGAGAAGGCGACTGTTACCACCGGAACCCTACCGAAGAAATGGGAGGGATGACGGGATTGTCGTGGGGCATTTCAG
Organism: Nyssa sinensis; assembly: GCA_008638375.1. Taxonomy (NCBI): domain Eukaryota; kingdom Viridiplantae; phylum Streptophyta; class Magnoliopsida; order Cornales; family Nyssaceae; genus Nyssa; species Nyssa sinensis. The sequence goes on from CM018050.1 coordinate 22,893,852, forward strand.
GTTAAAATAGAAATCGGATCCGGGTGTGGATCCAGGTCAGGGTCAACCGAATTAAAAGGGTAAGTGAAACGGTGTAGTTTTGATTTAGGTTTTAAATGTTTTAAATTGAATTAGGAGTGTTTGGCTACAAGGTTTAGAAATTGAAATTGAAATTAATTTGGGGGATGGGGATATCCTATTCCAGTTTAAGGATTAACCACTATTTGGCTATCCTGATTTAGAATAGAAGAATTGAAAATTGAGATTTGACCCAGAACTTTATAGAAATTACGAATTGACCCAGAAGTTTATGAAAATTTCAAATTGACCCCCCCAACTGTTAATAATTGTGATTTGACCCCCAGAATAAAATATTAATATATTTAATTAATTTAAAATAATAGAAAATTACAAAAATGCCCTAGTTCAAATATAGGTCAAACGAAGTCCAAACGATACAAATGAATAGTCAATTTTTATTATCTCGGACATTCTAAGATCAACGGTGGGGTCTATTTCACCATACGGGACCCCAAAAAATAAAATACACATAAAAGTGCAAAATGACCATTTTGCCCTTTTGATACAAAAGACCAAATTGAGTAAACCAATAGTGTATTTTGACTATTTTGGGCGTTCTGAACCCAATGGTGGGGTCCGTTTCATGAGACGAAACTCCGAAGAAAATATGACACGTTGAGTATAAATTACCAAATTACCCTTAATGTCCCTAAAACCAAATGGAAGTCAGAGGGAGTCCAAATTGACTTTCTTCGACATTCCGGACTCAATGGTGAGGTCCGTATTATGAAATAAGGTACAGAAAAATATGACACGTAAATATATAAGGTGATATAAATCAAACTTTAAAACTTAAAGAAGCTACCCAAGAAATGTAACTAAAATAAGAAAGAATTAATGATATTTAAATCAGAGTAATATTTTGGAATGTGACCGGACTTTGAAATGTGATTTTAGGGAACTTCAAAGGAAGGATTTTTGGAGATTAGTCTTTGGAATTCAGGTGAGTATTTCATACCATATTGAGGTAGACAATTTCAGTATAGATATAAATATTGAACTCTTTTATGATTTATCGTACTATACTGTATACGTTTCAATGATCTATTGACAACTATATTGTTTTCTTTGACTTCAGAAAATGTGTTTGAAAGATACTCAAATGTTTTACGATATTCTTACAAATGTTTGAACTGTTTGAACTAAATGTCAAATAAAGAACCTTGATTTGAAATAATTGAACTGCTATTGATGATTATTGATTTTGGATATGATTTGGATATGATTTTGATGCTTTGAATAGAACACTCTTCTATGATTGGTCACTATCGATTAGGTTGTGTTTTATCGAACCCTCCCACAGGGTATATTGTGGTGAGCCGGTGTTGATACGGCATATCGAACTAGCTAGCCCATCGATCTCAGTCAGCGAGGTTCTAATTTGCTGGCCATAGAAGTGGAATATATCATTGAATATGAATATGGAAAATTGAACCATGAATCTGAATTATTGAACTATGAATTTGAGATATTGAACTATTATTATTGAACTATGAATTTGGGTTATTGAACCATGAATCTGAGTTATTGAACTATGAATTTGGGAATTGAACCATGATATTGAACTGTGATTTTGATTTATTGAATTATATTATTGATTATCGATTTATGATTTTCGTTAAATTGAGATTTATTGGAAGCAAATTTGATACCGTTATCTTATACTATAATTAAGATAACATATGATATATGATCATCGACATTTCAGTATTGAATTACATAGTAGTTTTGAAACCCCTGGTATGTTGTGGAATGCTTACGAGCTGTGATACTCACGAGCTGTTGAGCTCATAGGATATTCTTATCCTATTTCAGGTGATGATATCGGACAAGAAATAGCAGGTTCAGTCAGACTAGTGGGAAGCTTGTAAAGCTATGGACCTTTTTTGTAATAGGATTTTGCTAGTCATGATGTAGTTGCTTTTGGAAACTTTGGACAGTATATCGAATATAACATCAGTAGGTTTTGGGAAAATTACATCATGTACTTCTGTAATTACTATGGAATGTATAAAAAGATGAATGATGTTGTCTTATGTATTGATTAGCGCTTCCGCAATAGAAAAAGAAAAATTTATTCCACTGCGTTTGATTAAAGGTAATTATGATTATTGGCAAAAAGGCCTCGGTGGCCGATCACGAACCCTCGATCCGCATGGACCGGATTTGGGGTCGTGACACTTGTCCCGAGGCCTTCGGGTCTTGGGGCGGAGGTCCCGATCCAAGATCCATGCGAGGCGGATTTTGGGTCGTGACATTTACAATTAGGCTGACTTGAAATGCAATTATAAATTAAGAGGGTTATAAGACCATCACTGACATAAGTAACAATTCACATGGTGTAGGACGACTAGTTCTACTACAATGGAAGAAGTAGCAGAGGTTGCTATTTGTGTGAGAAAAGAGTAGCAGCAAATGATTTTACTAGAATGCGTTCCTGTATAGGGTCAAACTTCAATATTTAATAAATGAAAACTTTAATATTTAGTTTTCATTTTCGAATACCCAATAAGTGGTAATATCTTCACACTAATGTCGCTTTAACACCCACGAAAAAACCCCCAAAAAAAAAAAAAAACTAAGGTCCGTTTGGTAGGAAAGTAGAGAAGACGAAAGAAATGGAGAGAGAGGCAGGAAGGGGACGAGAAAAAGAGGAGAAATGGATGCATGGTACTGTTTGCATGTTTTAGTAGGACAAAATGGAATGGATATAAGAAGTGTAAGTAGTAGGAAGCAAAAAGTATAAATATTAGAATTTAGTGGAACTCTTGTGAAAATATAAAAAAAAATCTAAAATAATAAGTCCTAACTTAAAAAAAATTCTAATACAATAGTAGGATTAAAAAAAATTTCAATTGTTTGCAGGGTCCCTTAGCCCCCCTCCATCACGGATGAGAAAATAAGAAGGGAAATAAAAATACGAAGAGCAGGGGTCACCATATCCTAATAGTGTAATTATCCATTCTCTATTTAGTTGATGTGGGTCCGATTTATCACAACAGAACACACTTACTAGTATCCAAAATACTTACTACTAATAGCTAAGTCCCCCCTCTATCATTGTATCAGAAAAACAGTAAACGAGAAACATTTGTTATATGAGATTTAGTTATTTTGTTTATTTATATGTTGATGTTAAGAGTACATCTATACTAGTAGTAGTTATATTTACTGTTATAACATGGAAAAAAAATTTTTTTTTTTATTATTATTTATTTTTGCAATTATTATTATTATTATTATTATAAAAAAAAAAATTATTGGATGTATGTGTATATATGTATATGTGTATATATATATATATATAATTTAAATTTATTTGTGTGTATATATGTATACAGGTGAGTGTATATTTAAATGTGAAAAATATATATATATATATATGTATATATATATATCAGGTTGTGTGAGGTGTGTGTGTGTGTGTAACCGGTTGTGTGTGTGTGTAAGTTTGAGTGTGATACACTCAAACAAGGCATGGGGTGAGGTTGAGTGTGTGAGTAGGATTCAGGGAGTGGGAGAATGCAGAATCGGTAGAGAGTAGGTTGGTCTTGGAGAGAGAGAGAGAGAGAGAGAGAGAGAGAGAGAGAGAGATAGAAAGAGAGAAAATAAAGAGAAAAAGAGAGTAGTCTCGGGTGGGAAAGAAGAGAAGGAAAGAAGCAGAAAAGAAGGAGAGAAATAGAGCTCTGAGGGACAGTTTGAGACTTGGCTCGAGCTCGGAGCAAGAGGAAGAAGGAGGGCACGGCTAGAGAGAGAAACGGCCGAAAAATTGGTAAGTGGGTTGCTTCTGTTTCAATTTTTTTTAGAGCATTTCAATTGGTTTAAATTGTAGAACCTTGTAGAGCATAATGTAAGGATTAAAACGCAACAAAAATGATAGAAAATGGTTGAGAAATGAGGGATAACTTTGGAGTTGCAGGTCTAGGGTGAGTCTCGGGTTTTGGTGTTTTAGACGCTAGATCCACGTTCGAATGATGGGGAATCGTTGGGGTGAGTTGCAGAAAACCCTAGAGTCAAAATGGGGTGAAAAACAGTGGGAAAAATTGTGAAAAATGGGGAGAACACAGCTGGCCGGAATCTGGGTTGCATGGCCGGAAAACCGGCCTGGGTTTTGAGAGAGACAGTTGGGTTGGGACGGGAACACGTTCTAAATGATTCCTTAGGGTCCTAGGGTTCGTTTGGTGAAGAAAGAAGGGAAATGAGACGTGTAAAACTAGAGAAAAATGGGAGGGAAAGCTTCGGTCTCCGGCGATGTGGCCGGAGAAGACGACCTGAAGCAGGTCGGAAAGGCGGGGGGGCGCAGGGGTCGACTGGGCTGTCTCGTTTGGGCCTGTTGCATTGGACCTGCTTTAATCTTCAATTTTGGGCTTAGTGTTTTAAAAGAGTTGGGCCGAGTTAATTTTAAAAAGGTCTTGGGCTTTTGAGATTTGGGCCGGTTTGGATGGGAATGGACTGAACCGGTCGGTTCAGTGAACTCTTAAACCGGTTTAGGGTTTTGGTTTAAAAACCCCCTAGTTCAAACCAAAATTTAGGTTATTTATATTTTTAACCCCAAGACTTTTTAATAATTATATTTTGACCCCTTAGCCTTTAAGAAATTAGAATTTGACCCAAGACTTTTGGGTAATTATGTTCTGACCCTCATGAATAAAATATTAATAAATTATTAATTAAATTAATTAATTAAATATTCAAAAACATTCCGGAGTCCAAAGGGGACAAGTCATTAGTGTATTTTGACTATCTCGACCATTCTGAGACCAATGGTAAGGTCCGTTTTACGAGATGGGGTCCCAAAAAAATAAAAGACCCGTAGTAACCCTTAAAATTACCAAAATGCCCCTAACTTGAAACGCTGTCAGACGAACTCTGAATTAGGTAAACAAATAGTGAAATTTTATTATCTCGAACATTCCGGACTCAACCGTGGAGTCCGATTTGTGAAAAGGGGTCACGAAATATAAGGGCACGTGTAAAGTGCAAAATGACTGTTTTGCCCTTTTGAACCCCGGTGTCCGAATTGAGTTCTACGAGAACCTAAACTTATTTTCTTCAACGTCCTGGAACCAATGGTAGAGTCTAATTTAGCATAATAGAAACTTATGAATTAAAGACATAAAATTTGATGAATAGCATAAATTCAAATAACAATAGACTAAGTTGTAATTTCTACTTTTAGGGACACTGACAGGACAGGAGGGGGCGATCTAATCTCCTGCATTTTCATCCGCCGGTTCAGTTACATATAGTGCACGATCTTCTAGGGTTGAGACCAACCCATCAGGTATGGTGTTTTGCTAATGTTAGAAATGAAGTTAAGTTAGGAATATTTGTGAATGACTGGAATGACTTATGTACTTATGTGGAATGTGCTTATTTGATGATTTAGGGTTGATTGCTCACATGCTTGCGTGTCACTTGTACTTTATGAAAATTTAGTGAATGATGAATGTGAATCATGACATGTGTTTAAGTTGATAAGATGAGATATGCTTGCATATGGAATTGACTGATGATTTATATGTTATTGTTCGAGCACGCTATATTATTGATCTCTATGTTCATTGAGGTTGCATTGGCATATTGGCATATGATGAATCCTTTGAGAACATAGTGTGGGTTGAGCATTACATTATGAGGGTGTAGATCCTGTGGTGAAAAACCCAAAATCGGCCATTGCATCGGGGAGTACCCGGAAAAGAAACATGGGTGTGGCATAGAGTTGTGCATGGGTGTGTCACGCATACCATTCATATGTTACTGCGATGCTTTGAATGACATTTAGAGATAAATGTACACTCTGCACATGCCACGCCTTAGCTTTATTTTTTGCATTAGCACTTCATCATACCAGCAGTTGAGCTGACCCATTCGTGGGCAACATTTTCTGTCACGCCCCAAATTTCCCACGAACCCGGGCGCGAGTAACGAGACAGAAAGTAAAATAAATAAAAGGACGAAAGTAATTAAATTCGATAAATATGCATCCATCATCATCCATACATAGAGTAACATCGAATACATTGTTCATCAGTCATTCGGGCTTAAGCCCTTACATAACAATATACAAGTCTCATGGACAAAATATAACAAGTGTTTCCCCTTATCAAAGCATCACTGGGTCTCAAGCAGCTGGGGGGTCCTCATCTGAAAAATGTTGCCCACGAATGGGTCAGCTCAACTGCTGGTATGATGAAGTGCTAATGCCAGAAATAAAGCTAAGGCGTGGCATGTGCAAAGTGTACATTTATTTCTAAATGACATTCAAGCATCGCAGTAGTATATATGAATAGTATGCGTGACACACCCATGCACAACTCTATGCCACACCCATGTCTCGTTTACGGGTACTCCCCGATGGCTACGGAGTACCAATGCAATGGCCAAATTTTGGGTTTTTCACCACAGGATCTACACCCTCATAATGCAAAGCACCACGTGCTTACCCACGCCATGTTCTCAAAGGATTCATCATATGCCAATATGCCAATGCAATCTCAATGATACATGGTTTCCACAATATAGCATGATCGAGACAATAATATATAAATCACCTAACTGATTCCACATGCAATCATATCTCGTAAAATCAACATGTACACATGTCGTGAGTCACATTCATCATTCACTAAATATTCATAAGGTACAAGTAACATGTAAGCATGTGAACAACCAATTCCAAATAAACAGTAAACACATTACAAATAAACACATACGACATTCAGTCATTCACAAATATTCCTAACTTAACTTCATTTCTAACACTAGCAAAACACCATACCTGATGGGTTGGTATCAACCCTAGAAGATCGAACACTATATGTAACTGAACGGGCCGACGAAAATGTAGGAGATCAGATCGCCTCCTCCTGTCCTGTCAGTGTCCCTAAAAGTAGGAATTACAATTCAGTCCCTTGTTGTTTGAATGTATGCTATTCATCAAATTTTATGTCTTTAAATTCATAGGTTTCTATTCTGCTAAATTAAACTCTACCATTGGTTTTAGAACGTTTAAGAAAGTAAGTCTAGGTTTTCGTAGAACTCAATTCGGACACCGGGGTTCAAAAGGGCAAAACAGTCATTTTGCACTTTACACGTGTCCTTACATTTCGTGACCTCTTTTCACAAATCGGACTCCACGGTTGAGTCCGAAATGTTCGAGATAATAAAATTCTACTATTTGTTTACCTAATTCGGAGTTCGTTTGACTGTGTTTCAATCTAGGGGCATTTTGGTAATTTTAAGGGTTACTACGGGTCTTTTATTTTTCGGGACCCCGTCTCGTAAAACGGACCTCACCATTGGTCTCGGAATAGTCGAGATAGTCAAAATACACTAATGACTTGTCTCATTTGGACTCCGGGATGTTTTTGAATATTTAATTAATTAAATTAATTTAATTAAATAATTAATTAATTAATTTAATTAATATTTTATTAATAATTTAATCAGGTGGGTCAAAGTGTAATTTCTAACAGTTGGGGGGTCAATTCGTAATTTCTGAAAGTTCAGGTTAAGGTTCAAATTCAAAAGGTTCAAGTTCAAAGGTTTAAATTCTAAAGGTTCAAATTCATTTAATTTAAAACAAGGGCTGACACGTGGCAGGGGCGACCCGTACCCGCCCGAACCAGACCCGGATCCGACCCGAGAACCGACCCGACACCCCACCTTCTTCCCCGATTCTCCGGTGAAGCAGCGGTAGGGTTCCGGCGCCTTCTCCGGCGCCGGCGACCGACCTCCGGCGTGTTTTCCTTATTTTCAAAATGCCATTTCCTCCCTTTTTTCACGTAGATCACATCCCCAACCCCCATTTCCCTCAAAACCCCCTCCATCTCCACGAAATAGAGGGTCAAACCCTCGGTCAACCCTCCGGCCACCCACTTTTCCCCCATTTTTCCCCACTGTTTTGAACTCAATTCAATCCCATTCACTTTCTGCACCTCATAGGGTTATTTTAAGATCATTTGAAGGAAGTTTTACACATGAAATGTTGAGGTTCAACCTCCATGGCCGAGACCTGCAACTAGGGATTTCTCCCTAGTTTCTCAACCATTTATTCTCATTTTTCTTGCAAATTAACCCCTACATTATGCTCTCTAAGATCCTATAATTCAAATCAATTAAAATGCTTTAAAAAAATTTGAAACAGAAGTGACCCACTTACAGTTTTTCTTGGCCGTTTCTCTCTCTAGCCGTGCCTTCCTTCTCCCTTTCTGGTTCCTCCTCGAGCTTCCTCTCCTTCTTCACAGTCTAGAACTCTCTCTCTCTCTGTTTCTCTCTTCTTTCTCTTTCTTTCCTTCTCTTTTCTTCTCACCCGAGACACACCCTCATTTCTCTATATCTCTCTCTCTCTCTCTCTCTCTCTCTCTCTCTCTCTCTCTCTCTCTCTCTCTCCAAGACCAACCACCCTCTGCCCACTTCTGCACTCTCCCACTCCCTGAATCCTACTCACACACACAACCTCACCCATACCCCTTTGAGTGTGTAACACTCAAAGTCACACACACACACACACACGGTTACACACACATACACACACTGTTCTACACCCATATATATATACACATACACACATATAATTACACATTTATTTATATACACTCATATAATTTTTACACATCTTATACATACATACAAATAATAAAAAGAAATTTTAATTTTCCATACACATATATCCAATAATAATAATAATAATAATGATAATAATAATAATAATAATAATTGCAAGAATAAATAATAATAATAAAATTTTTTTTTTTTTTTTTTTTTCATGTTATAACATTTTCAGATGAGGACCCTCCAGCTATTTGAGACCCAGTGATGCTTTGATAGGAGGAGACACTTGTTATATTTTGGTCCGTGGGACCTATGTTTTGTAATGTAAGGGCTTAAGCCCGAATGACCTATGAACGATGTATTCATGTTATCTTATGTATTGATGGGGATGGACCCATGTTTAGTGGATTTATTTACCTTGTCCTTTTATTTATTTTATTTTCTGTCTCGTCGGTCGCGCCTCGGGTTCGGTCAGAATTCGGGGCGTGACATTTACCTACTAGTAATAATTAGATTCCTCTACTAATCATCATTGTATCAAAAAAAAAAAAAGTAAAAGAGAAACTCTTATTATATAAGATTTTAGTTATATACTTTGTTTATTTATATGTTAATGTGTTAAGGATACATTTACTTAGTAATTAAGTTCTCCCTCATTCATCCTTGTATCAAAAAAATAATAAAAGAGAAAACATTTGTCATATGAAATTTAGTTATTTTTTTTTATTTATATGTTGATGTGTTAAGGGTGCATTGAAATTAATGAAAAAAGCTTCATTCTTTTGTTTAAAATTCGAAAAAGTGTTACTCTGAGATATAAAAATTGGAATTACTGATTCCTTTTCTTTTCATTGCTAAAAGAAATTCTTTCCTTCTTTGATATCCTTTCCACCGCCTACTCTCAAGTTTTCAATCTGTATCAGCACAAACAGTATGTGGTTAAAGAATGATTTAATTTTTTTTTTTTCAATAACTTAAATCCGTTTTTCAACATGCCAGCAATCCTTATCTATATTTTGTAATGGCTCAGATGGTGAGAGGTTACGTGTAGTATACATTTTGATGGTGAGAGGTTACGTGTAGTATACATTTTGTGCTTCTTCTGCATGTGCAGATTAGGTTAGGGTTGCACATGATTCGTATTGTAATAGAATTGGAATGACCTGATCTTATACAATTCTAAGAAAATAGAATCAGAATCGAAAACTATTGGACGACCCAACCCAACCGGAACCGAACATTTTCGGGTTGGGTCAGTTCGGTTCGGGTCGGTTCTTTTTTTTTTTTTTTTTAATATAGAAACAAAAAAGAAAATTAACTCTTGATATATATATGTGTGTGTGTGTGCGCGCAATGAAAATTAAATTATTTAAGTATTTATGAAATTTTGACAATGTCTTGATCCGTGAGAACTGCCAAATAATTAATTGGAACAGTGGAGCTAAAGTTAGGTATACTGTATGTGGCAAAGAATACTTTGGTTGAGATCACTAAAAGATTAAAAAAAAATTATTCCACTATGATATTACATTTTGCTTGCTTTGAATTTGAATTAAGACATAGAAAAGATAGAAAAAGTCCCTCAAAAAATGAATCAATTAGTGGAGATACAGAAAGCTTATTAGAAGGGAGTAAACACAGCAACTCTGTTTTTTTTTTTTTTTTTTGTAACTATTTTTTATATATATTTTCTTAAATATTGTTGATATATATTTTCTTTTCAATATTTAAAAAAAAAAATTAAAACAAAAAGAGTTGATAAAAAAAAATTTATGGGTTTGGTTCTCGGGTTAGGTTGGGTAACCCGAACTTTCAACCCGAACCAACTCAATTTTTTCGGTTCTATAACCCGAACCAATCTGAACCCATTAAAACTAGGTTGGGTTGAATTAGGTTGAATCGGTTATCTGATTCTCAATTATTTATACACTCCTAGTTTAGGCTACTGATAATAAAGTAACTTTTTTGACTTGTAATCAATTTGAATTTTATAATTTATCTATTCAATCAACTATATATACGTCCAAGTAATTTTTTTGACTTGTAATCAATTTGAATTTTATAATTTATCTATTCAATCAACTATATCTACGTCCAAGTGAACACTGCATATATCACATTGTTGATGAGGCATTATTGTATATTTTTAAATTCTCCTACTCAATATTGTTTATTGTAACTTAGTTGACTTTGACAACTTTTCATGGAATTTTACCCTCAATTCATTTTACTTCTTTTCTCTTATAATATTAATTAATTTATACTCTGTAATTTTTTTAAAACTCAATTTCAAAGTGAAATTTAGCATTAACTCTTACAAAAACTTAAGGTTAGAATTTCTTAATATGAGAGAAAATTAAAAAATAAAAGCATGTTGGTAGTGGTTAAATTTAATATAAAACTTTGTCCATTTAATTTACATTTATGAAATTCTTGTTGGGTGGTTGTCAAGAATTTACCTGAATTCTTGATAACTCAATGCAATCCGAAAAATAGGCAATATGTGGAGGTATCCATTTTTTTTTAGGTATTTTTTACCTAGTTTCTTTCTTACGTTGAAACACGCATATATAGACTGTTGTTCTTAGGTTCCTTCTTATGAGAGAATAGCTAATTTTTTATAAGTGAGCCGTCATTTCGATGTAAAAAGGGATTTCGGGTCTACGATTGTTCTACTCTTGTAATCTCCTCAATACATAGTAGATTGATCATCACTATCCGTAGACGTAAGCATCCAATTGAATCACGTATATCTTGTATCTTTTTTATTTTTCATTTGAGATAGATTTATTGTTTGTTTTTATTGCTTCTGCATAATAAACTAGTATTAGAGTTAAGGTTTTCTACCTTGGTATTGGATCTTTTGATTGTTGGTGTATAGGTGTGGATTTGATTAATGGAGGAATCAATTTTTGATGTCTTCAAAAACTTCTCGGTGGTAAGAACTATGGTTTCAAATGCAAAATTTGAAGTGAAAAATTTTGATGGAACTAATAATTTTGGCGTGTGGCAATGCGAAGTTTTGGACAATCTAGTTTAATGTCACGCCCCGAATTTCCGACGAACCCGGGGCGCGAGTAACGAGACAGAAAGTAAAATAAATAAAAGGACAAAAGTAATTAAATTCAATAAACGTGCGTCCATCATCATCCATACATAAAGTAACATCGAATACATTGTTCATCAGTCATTCGGGCTTAAGCCCTTACATAACAAAATACAAGTCTCATGGATCACAAATACATCACGTACTTCGCCCTCTCAGGGCATCACTAAGTCTCACGTGGCTGGAGGATCCTCATCTGAAAATGTTGCCCACGAATGGGTCAGCACAACTGCTGGTATGATGAAATGCTAATGCCAGAAATAAAGCTAAGGCGTGGCATGTGCAAAGTGTACATTTATTTCTAAATGACATTCAAACATCGCAGTAATATATATGAATGGTATGCATGACACACCCATGCACAACTCTATGCCACACCCATGTCTCATTTACGGGTACTCCCCGATGGCACGAAGTACCAATGCAATGGCCAATTTTGGGTTTTTCACCACAGGATCTACACCCTCATAATGCAAAGCACCATGTGCTTACCCACGCCATGTTCTCAAGGAATTCATCACATGCCAATATGCCAATGCAATCTCAATGAACATGAATCTCAATAATATAACATGCTCGGACAATAAGAAATAAATCACCAGTCAGTTTCATATACATGCATATCTCGTATGTTCGTACATCATGATTCATGTTCTTCACTTTATCAACTTACAAATAACACATAACATGTGGACAACCAATTCCGAATAAACAGGTAAACACATTACAGATAAACACATACAGCATTCTAGTCATTCACAAATATTCCTAACTTAACTTCATTTCTAACACTAGCAAAACACCATACCTGATGGGTTGGTATCAACCCTAGAAGATCGTGAACTATATGTAACTGAACGGGCAGATGAAAATGTAGGAGATCAGATCGCCTCCTCCTGTCCTGTCAGTGTCCCTAAAAGTAGAAATTACAACTCAGTCCATTGTTGTTTGAATGTATGCTATTCATCAAATTTTATGTCTTTAAATTCATAGGTTTCTATTCTGCTAAATTAAACTCTACCATTGGTTTTAGAACGTTTAAGAAAGTAAGTCTAGGTTCTCGTAGAACTCAATTCGGACACCAGGGTTAAAAAGGGCAAAACAGTCATTTTGCACTTTACACGTGTCCTTACATTTCATGATCTCTTTTCACAGATCGGACTCCACGGTTGAGTCCGGAATGTTCGAGATAATAAAATTCCACTATTTGTTTACCTAATTCGGAGTTCGTCTGACAGTGTTTCAAGTTAGGGGCATTTTGGTAATTTTAAGGGTTACTACGGGTCTTTTATTTTTTTGGGACCCCGTCTCGTAAAACGGACCTCACCATTGGTCTCGAAATGGTCGAGATAGTCAAAATACACTAATGACTTGTCCCATTTGGACTCCGGGATGTTTTTGAATATTTAATTAATTAAATTAATTTAATTAATTAATTTAATTAATAATTTATTAATATTTTATTCATGAGGGTCAGAACATAATTACCCAAAAGTCTTGGGTCAAATTCTAATTTCTTAAAGGCTAAGGGGTCAAAATATAATTAGTAAAAGTTTTGGGGTTCAAAATATAAATAACCTAAACTTTGGTTTGAACCAGGGGGTTTTTAAACCAAAACCCTAAACCGGTTTAAAAGTTCACTGAACCGACCGGTTCAGCCCCTTCCCCTTCTAACCCGGTCCAAATCAGGTTTTTATTTTTATTTTTATTTTATTTCTTTTTTTTTTCTTTTAAACGGTGAGCCGACACGTGGCAGGGGCGGTCCACGCCCGCCCCGAACCGGACCCGACCCGGACCCGGACAGACCCCCTTCTCCCCCCCGTTTTTCCGGCGGAGCTCCGGTCACCCTCTCCGGCGCCGGTGACCGGATTTTCAGAAAATCAAGTTTTTAAACTTGATTTTCTTCGTGTTTTCGAAGCCCCTTTCGATCCCAACTTGTTCTAAAACATTTTTGGAGCTTTTTAATATCGTTTTGAAGCTTCCAATCACAACGAAAAATCAGATCTCCCCCCTCCCATGGCCGTGACCTGCACCTCCTTCTTTCTCCCTCATTTTTCAACCGTTTTCTATCATTTTTGTTGCGTTTTAATCCTTACATGATGCTCTACAAGGTTCTACAATTTAAATCAACTGAAATGCTCTAAAAAAAATTGAAACAGAAGTGACCCACTTACAAATTTTCTCGGCCGTTTCTCTCTCTAGCCGTGCCTTCCTTCTCCCTCTTGCTCCGAGCTCGAACCAGGTCTCTAACTCTCCTTCAGAGCTCTGTTTCTCTCCCTCTTTTCTGCTTCTTTCCTTCTCTTCTTTCCCACCCGAGACCACTCTCTTTTTCTCTTTATTTTCTCTCCTTCTATATCTCTCTCTCTCTCTCTCTCTCTCTCTCTCTCTCTCTCCCCAAGACCAACCTACTCTCTGCCCACATCTGCACTCTCCCCACTCCCTGAATCCTACTCACACACTCAACCTTACCCCATACCCTTTGAGTGTGTAACACTCAAAGTCACACACACACACAACCGGCACACACACATACCACACACTGTTCTACACCCATTATTATAATCTATGTATATCACTTTTAAATATACACTCACATGTATACACATACACGAAATAAATACCTTAAATTATACATTATATAACATCACCATATATATAATGACATATATACATACATCCAATAATATTATAATAATAATAATAATAATAATAAAAATAATTAATTAACAATTTGCAAGAATAAATAATAATAATAAAAAAAAAAAATTTTTCATGTTATAACATTTAACAAGAGTTAGATATTTCTTTAGAGGATAAACCCGTTAATATTGAAGATAATGATTGGGTGATGATTAATCGTCAAGCTTGCGGCACCATTAAGATTTGCCTAGATAAAGATCAGAAGTAATTAGGTATGAGGGAGACTCTGGCTAAGAAATTATGGGAGAAACTGGAGAAAAAATATACAACTAAGAGTATTGAAAATCGACTCTCTTTAAAGGAAAAAATTTTCCGTTTCTAGTAGAAATATGGTATTTTGATGACTGAGCATTTGAATAGTTTTAATAAAATCTTTACTAATTTTCAAAATCTTGATGTTGATATCCAAGATGAGGATATGACAATATTGTTGCTAAATTCTACTACTTTGTTGTATAGAAATATATATTTTGATCATTTGATATTATTATCTAATGCTTTGATGAATAATGAGTATCAGAAAAAGGATCAACATATCCATGGGGACTCACTAATAGAGGCTTTGACAACAAAGGGTGGGATAGAGGACCTAGGATAAAGAATCTGGTAGATGGGATATATCTCATTCCAAGATGAGAGGAGAATCGCCTTATAGAAACATTCCTACGAAGAATGAGTGTGCTTTCTGTCATGAAAAACAAAATTGGAAAAATGGTTTTTTTGAAGTTGAAAACAAGAACAATAACATATCACAATATAAAGATTATGATACATAATTTGCTTTGATTATTTCATTATCGATTGATCATTCTGATGAATAGATTTTGGATTTAGGGTGTTTCTATCATATATGTCTCTGCAGGGATTTGTTTTCTGACTTCCAAGAGTTAGATGGAGGAGTTATTTTAATGTGTAATGATAATTCCTATAAAACAAAAGGGATAGGAAACATTCGATTGAAAATGCATGGTGAAGTATTTAAAATTCTAACAAATGTTCGCTATGTACCAGACTTGAAGAAGAACCTCATCTCACTGGAAACTTTAGACTCATAGGGATACAAGGTTATTTTAAAAGGTGGAGTCCTAATAGTGGTACTTGGTGCACTTCTGGTAATAAACTGTATTCGAAAGGGTAATGTGTCACGACCCAGAACCCATCCTATGCAGATTAGGGGTTAGTGACCGACACTGTCACTCAGACAGACCATACAAAATCAAATAAATTGCATAAGACAGTAATAATTTTTTTTTTCTTTTATGTATCAAGCGCAGAAGCTACACATATGCAACCCATTTGTATCCAAATTAACTTTAACAATCGTTAATAAGATCATTCCTAAATACAATTTTCATAATCATTGATCACAATTCAAATCTAATGACATCTCTCAATATCACTAAGTCACAATGTCTATCATTAATATCAACCTTAAAGGATATATATACAAATTAATGCTCAGAGCTATACACTGTCAAAGTTGCCCACAAGCATATCACTAGCTCCATTAGTCACCATCACTACATTTCCTTCCATATCGTGATTACTTGAAAAATTGTTATAATTCTAGGGTGAGCTAACTTAGCTTAGTAAGTAAATCCTTCAGTTTGCTATGGGTTAAATAAAGGCATATAATAAAAGGATAATCATAGGATTTCAAGCTCAAAGGGATCAGCCATTAGGCCAAAATAACATAGTTCACAAAGAGGTTACGATTGCAATAAGGAGACTGAACAAGTCAACAAGCACAAATTTATCAACATATAATGTTTAGCTGCCTAAATCAAAGAGATTCAAATTGAATACAAAGATAAACCTCAAAGGCGTATTTATCATTCAAAGATAACATCATCAAATCAATAAATGGTGTGGAATCAAACATATACAAATTGAGTCAAATGGATGCTATCAATAGGGCCCGGTTAGCCTCACACAACACTCATCCAAGTTCACGACCCATTTTTGGGTTCCCTTGAATGGCACCAAGAGCTCTTATCATCCTATCAAAATGTCCTTATCAAGACAATGTGTTGGGTATCATTCCCAAAAACCAACCTGCAGGTTATCAGCATCCAAAGAGTCAAGATGGGCATTGTGACAATCATATCCTCGAGAACTCACAAATAATGTTATCAGCAAAAAGATTTCACAAGGTATGTGCATATACATAGGTTACAAATATCCACAACAAAAGGGATCACAATGATCACAAAAATAAGATATAGCCAATGAGTCAAAGGACTCATAGATATTCACAACAAATAGGATATCAACAAATCACAAATTTTCACATAATGGAAACATAATCAATAGGTTATGAACTTTAAACAATTACTGATGCACAATTTCAAGAGGCAAAGATTGGCAGCTACACAAGTAGGCCACATTGGTAGAGTAAAAATTCACATATTAGAGTTTGGGTTTACTTAGATTGGGTCCTTAGCATTGCATTCCCATACTGGTACTATAGTAGCTATCCTATAGCTTTCTTTTCATTTTTCATCATTGGTAATCCTATAACCATAGATCAAAAATATATTGTATATTGAATTAGTATTCATTCTAATTCTAAGCATCTTTATTTAGCGTTTTAAGTTCTTTTGAACATAGTCCAATCGATTAATAGATCCTCAAATTCTCAATTTAGGGTTTTTGATGCTTTATAACTTATTTGGCCCTTTAAGGGCATAATGGTAATTTAAAATTTTAATGTCCCATATTTTTTTGTACATAATTTACTTATTCGAACTTCATTTTTGAGTCCAGGTGGTCCTTATAACATTTACATGGACCTTTTAATTTCATCTATACACTTCTTGTAACTTTATGAAGTCGTAAGGACGTATTCATTATTTTTTAATTTGTTACCGGGTCTTATTTTTCTCAAAAGGACGCCACCGTCAAGTCCGAAATATCAAAGACAACCAGTTTAGGCTTTTTTAGATTTTAATTTGCACATCTATAACTTATATTAAGCCTAGGGGCATTTTCATAATTTTATACTTTCACGTATCCCATTTTTTGGTACTTTGTTTGCTAAAATAGACTCCACCTTTGAGTCTGGAACGTCAAAGAAAGTCAAAACATGTTATCTCTAACATTTAACTGGCTTTTGGATTACTAAGGGCAAAATGATAATTATGATATTTCACGTGTCTATATTTTTGGGACTTTGTTTCATAAAATGAATCCTGCCATTGGATCCAGAATGTCTAAAAATACTAAGGTAGCTATTTTCGTTGTCATTAGGGTTCAATTAATCATTAGGACATAATTGAAATTATTTCATTTGTCCGTTTATATTTTTCGGGATCTAATTTCATAAATCAGAATCTGTCATTGACTCTAGAATGCCCAAAAACATTGGGTTAAACTCTTTTTTTCATTTTAATTGGCCTTCATTTGGCCTATTTTTGGCTTTTGGGCATTTTAGTAATTTCTCTTATTTAATTAAGGGTTCAAAGACAATTAATAATTATTTTCTGGTGCCTTTTATAATTTCTATAAATTTTTCTACCTTTCCGGAATTTTCTTTCCTCATTGTTTAGGAATTTTTTATAGAATTCCTACTGATTTGGAATTAATTTTGTTGTTGTTCCAGGATGTCAAATTCAAGGGTTTATTATCCCAATTCCAATTTATTATCCTCGTTTCCAAACGGTCCGAATTTAATTTATTAAAATAACCCAAGGTTCCAAAACGTCAGCATTTGACAACCCTTACCTGTGTCCAAAATTGGGTGACCCGAACCAGACCCGTCCGACCCGTTGACGGACTTAGTCAAAGTTTGACTGGCCAATTAATAACTTAGCTAGCACCGATTGCCTTCTCCAGCGATAGCGATTTTTGGCCACTGTTTTCCAATGATGGACCCAACATGGTTCGAACCCTTTTTCACGAGGATTCCATATCTAAAGTTGTATTTGGGTTTCATCCATGTTTGATCATTAAACTACGGTGTTACAGTGGCTGCTCCGACGAGTCATGATTTTTCGGCGACATCTTACTCTTCTATTTCGTGAAGTTTTATACTATTTTTTGAGCTCGTTTTTCTTCCTTTGTGTTTCTGGGAGCTTGGGGAACATTTTTTCGTTATCAATAAATAGAGGTCAAAACTTCTTCTCCTATGATTATCACTCCCAACTGTAACCTCGAATTGCTCAATGGCCTTTTGACCATTCTTGTTGCTTTAAGTTGTGTTGTGCCTCATTTTCAATGCTCTTTCAAGCCTTATATTTAGAATCAAGTTTTGGTTAAGTTTCTTCATAATCCAAATTTTCCTAGGTTCGGTCATGGTGATTTCTTATGGTTTCTTAGCTTAAACTATTCAATTTCATCTCAATTTTTCTCCTTTTTCAATATTAATCGCATGCATGCAATTGAAACCTCATAAACAACCTCTTAGAAAGAATTATTCTAGTGAGAGAAAGCTTACCCCTTTGATGGATGTTCCCTCTTTCTTCGGTCTCCCTTCTTCTTCTTCTTCTTCTCTGTTGGTCCAGTAGTTCCAAACCTCGCCTTCTTCTCCACTCCTTCCATTTTGGACCATGCATGCAGTAAGTTGAGCTCTCCTCTCCTTCTTTTTCTTCCCGCTCTCTCTTTCTCTCTTTAGTTCTCTCTCTCTTTCTCTCTACAATTTCGATTGCTTCAGTAGAAAGACTTACATGCATATACACAACATAGTATATATATGAGAGGTGACATTACATGCCATTTTATTGGTTGAAGTGTTGGTCTAGTAGGGTGATGACATTGAACTTTTGCATGCAACCTATCTATGTATTTTATGGGATATCTACATTTTAAGCGGGAATTATAGTATAAAAGTGCTGGCAGCCTAGTTGGTAACTTTTTAGAGGTTAGAATCTATCTTTTGTAAAGTGCAAGAGCTCAAGTCTTGGTAGAGCATTTTAAAGTATTTCATTAATTCCCAAACTTCGCATTTTAAATCTCACAAAAGTCTCATATAATTTTTGCAAAGTTTCTCGATTAAGTATACTTTATTCATGCATCATTAGTCTAGCCTTAAGTGTATTTCATGCACCAGTCTTCCAAAATTATTCTTGTGTTAATCTTCGATTAATGCCAATTGAAATTTGTCACCAAGTTATAATTGTTGCCATTAAATCATATTCTTACAATTGATCGTCTCCAATCCATAGCTAATTGCTCTCATTTATACATTTGTCTCCATATTCATAGACTATTAGTCTTAAGTAGAATCGCTCATGATTATTAAGCAAATTATCTTATGATAATCATCATTATCCTTAATTGACTCACTTAATTGGGTCGGGGTGTTACATAATGTGTGTTTTTTTAATGGGGTACAATCATAGGAACAACATCTATTTCTGATAGTTTAGAGGGTAATGTATCTGATACTTTCAAACTGTGGTGTTGCCTAGTTCTGTACGCAAGAATGAGGGTGAATTGGGTATTTGAAAAATTATAACACCCACACCTAGTGTATTGGACAATTTAGGACAATATGTTGAAAATTACATCAAAAGAATCTTTTCAAAATTCTTTGAATACTAAGCAATGATATGACTTGAACTAAGGTTAGGAACTAACCCAACCCAACATTGGGCCATCACCTAAAGTAGGGTTAAAATTCAACCTAACTATGGGTCAGCCTAACCTAACTTAGGTTAATGAAACTATTGATTAAGTAATCAATACATCACTAAACCTAAAATAGGAAAAAAAAATATTACAACAAATATTATAATTATTAAATATAATTATTATTTAATAATTATGGAAAATAATAAAAAATACAAAATAAATACATAAGATATTGAAAAAATTAAAAGAAAAGTTTGTAAAATTATATTATACTTTATGTGACCTGCACATGATGAGTGAGATCCAAATACACACACATAAGTGTGTGTATATATGTGTATATATATATATAAATTAAATAAAATAAAAAGTGGGAGGCATGTATACATTGTTACTTGTGTAAACACATACACATGATATGTATGAGGTATATACATATATATATATGTACATGATAATATATAAGTGTGTGTGTGTGTGTGTATGCTGTGTGCACATGTGAGCATGTATGTAAGAAAGGATAAGTTAGTGTGTGAGAAGTGAGTGTGTCCTGAATGATGTAAGAAAAGATAGGAAATAAGTGACGACAAAGTTGATTAGTCGTGAAGCAGTAAAGGGAGGGTTGCAACCTTGCGACTACCGACCCAAATAGGAGAATTTGATTGGTGGTTGTGGAGGCAGAGAGATGTAAAGAAACTTAATAAGGTTGCCTGATTGACATAGACTCCTACCAGTCGTTTAACAGAGAGAGAGAGATAGAGACACGACTGCACAAGAACAGAGAGGTGATAGGAGAAGAAAGGGAGAAACTAGAGAAGGAAAGTGAAGAGAAGATCAGAGGCTTCAAGACAGGTTAGAACCCATCCATTTCATTTTCTTTTGATCATTTTGTGTTTATGAAGTGTGAGTAAGCTTACTAAACGAAGAAATGAGCCTCGAAATGATGGAATAAGCTCAAACCGTCATTGATGGACCTTTAAAGTTTAGTTTGAATCGATGGAAACCAAATCAATTTCTAATGATCGAAACTTGAACTAGGTACTAAATGGTTCACAAAACTGAGAAAATTAGAAAAAATAGCCCTAAAACCAGTAAGATACGACTATGAACAGTGATGGGTTCAAAAATCGAACTTGTCCAAAATAAGCCCAAAGCTTGAGTTTATGAATGAAATATGAAAGCCCCTACTGTAAGCATTTCAATAGAACAAACCACGCCCAAAATAGTTAAGAAATGAGCAAGAATCAGCCTCGATATTGTGTGGCCATAAAAGCTTAGACCGAGCTCTATAGTGCGAGTTAAAACA
This sequence comes from Nyssa sinensis, assembly GCA_008638375.1. Classification (NCBI taxonomy): domain Eukaryota; kingdom Viridiplantae; phylum Streptophyta; class Magnoliopsida; order Cornales; family Nyssaceae; genus Nyssa; species Nyssa sinensis. Next base: position 22,915,151 of record CM018050.1, read on the forward strand.
TAAAATCAATGTGAAAACTTAAGTTAGGAACCTTGAAACCCATTAGGATTGAAAGCACGAAATAAGAACTAAAATTCTTGGGTTTTGATAGCTATAGTAACCTTAAAACAGGAGAGACGATGAACAGTGCCAAACCTTACGTCAGGTCAATAACAGGTCTAGGTTGGCCCGAGAACAAAACAGATCTTCGATTAATTGAAACTGACGTCGTTTGACGCATAGGTTTTTATTAAAATCTTAAGTAAAACACTATTGTTTTGCTTACGACATGCTGACGCTCTACTGACATACTAGACGGGACCAGACTGATTGGTTCTAAATAATTTTGCACTGGTTCATTTATAATGTAACTGGGCTAGTTGGTTGTTCGGAAAAAATCAAATGGTTTTGTGAGAAACCCTAAAACCTTGGAATTAGAACTGCTTCGAATTGTATTTTGACCCTCAATAGTTTATGAAAATTATTTTGTGGCCCAATTAATGAGAAAAATAATTCAAAAATATCTTTCTAAATTAGAAAAGGATTATTTTAAAATAAAAAAATTATGGAAATTACTCCTAAGCCCTTGAGTTTTTGATAAATAACAAAAGTGTCCCTAAGATGTCCAAAATGATAGTTTTACCCCTAAACAAATGCTAAAAATGATAACTACATCCCTAGAAACTGTATTTAGCATAGTTAATGCTATAAATGACCAAATTAAGATCTGAAAAAACCTAACCTAGGATTTTTCAATGCTCTGGACTCAATGACAAAGTCTATTTAAGCAATGAATTTTCTAAATATATAAACAAAGATTAGTAGGTACATTTAGTGCAACTTTAGTTAGCATCCAAACAAACACAAAAAATTACAAAACCTCATACTTAAGCATTTATAACTATTTTGAAGTTAGTAGTGGGGTCTGTTTAACCCAATTAGGCTAGTAAACATAGTTGTTAAACCCAACCCGGACATCGACTTGGTAAAGGGACTAGGTCAATGGGTCACTGGTTCAACCAATGGGTCAACTGGTTAGACCAATCATATTATTAAAATATTCAATATTTTAAAATATTAAACATATATTTTAAAGTACATCCTAGAATAAATCAAAATAGATAAATAATAAAATATGAATGTAACATATTAAATAACATATTATTGTATTATTATACCTTATAAATTAATATTGAACAAAAAATTATAATATTATATGATCATTCTTTATTTTAATTATGAAAATATAGTTAAAGTATAAAATTTATTGTTCAAATTCAAATTAAATATTACATAAACATGATGATAAAAAATAAAAATAGCTACCTGAATATATTAAATACATTTAAAATTTGGTTATTAAGTCATTTTTTTTTTTGTAATTATTTACAATCCATCCGATTCACACAAACCCATATGGTTCTCTGGATTAACTACAAAATTGGCCAGATTAACCGATTTTCACCAGTTCACGTCCTTAAATGGTTCAATAACAAAACCGAACCAATCTAACCTCCGGTTCACCAAGTTGACCCACTGGGCTGGCTGGGTTTAATAACTATGCTTGTAAAGTATTAAGATACGTACTCCTAAAATAGTGTTTAATGAGTGTTAATCACTTTATAGGACCTAAGAAGCTTAAGGAACAGTCAAGAAAAGATAATTAGTCTAGCAATAACTTAATAGTATGGTCTAATTGAGTGTCCGGGTACCCAAACGTGGTCTCATATGAAGGTGCCAAATTATAAAAATGCCCCTAGATCTAAAGTAAGCTACATGAAGGCTAATTAAGCTTCGAAAAAGTCCAAACTTATTATCTTTGATATTCTGGACCTAACAGTGATGTGCTTTTGGGAAAAAATAAAGCATTGAAACAAACTAAAATTGACGAATACATCCCTAAAACTTAATAAAGCTATCAGAAGAGTATAGAAAGTAAAAAGGAGCCCATACTAATGTTTATAGGAGTCTTTGAGTCTAGAAATGAGCTCCATTTAAGATAATTGGGTACCTAGGAAACAAGATAAGAACAATAAAACTACCGAATTACCTTTAAGGTTTAATTAAGTAATTAGATGAACTTAGAAAAGAAAAGAGAGGTCTGCCTTATAGTTAAAGGACCCTCTAGACTCAAAAATAAAATTCGTTAAGGTAAATAAGGTATCGAATGGTATAAGACATGAAAGAGTAAAATAACCAAAATTCCCTAAGGGCTAAAGCAAGTTATGAGAAGAGCTAAAAAGTCTTAGGAACCCTAATTAAAGACCACAAGGGAGTCATAAACAATAAGCCTAAATTCAGAAGAGACTAAGAACTTCAAGCAAGAAAGATTTAAGCTGAGATATATACTGATCTAGTATCAATGTAGTCTAATCTATGACTTAGAATCACTAGAAGAGGAATGGAGACGAGATGACTATAGAGGCAAGTCAAGTAAGCAACTAACTGTAGAATCTAGACCATAGGTGAGTAACCCTAAACCTTGATATGAAGACATTTTCTATGAGATGCAATTCTTTACAACTTTATGACAATGTTTTACTACTATGTTAAATGTTTTGAATAGCATGTTTTATAAATAGCATTTCTTAAATGTTTTACAATATGGATAGCTTAATGAAAGTTTTGCAAGCATGTTTTAAATTTCATTTTACATGCCATATTTTTGAACCATGTCGAGGATAAAGAGTCGATCAATATGAACCTTGCTCGAGGTAAAGAGCCAGTCAAAATGAACCTTACCGGGTGTAAATTGCCAGTAGATTTCTAGTAAATATTTATAATAGGCAATGTAAGTCATGAGCTCTAAATTACTACCAATCACCATGTGACAACCTATGGTCCCAAGGGACAAAGCTTATGGATTTTTTGACATGTAATCACTAGCATGTTCAGCTACAAATTTTATGATATGATGTTTTTGTTTTTGCAAAACTATCTAGCATAAAATCTTGCATGATTTCAAGTAAATATCTTGCAACTCTCACTTATATGTTTATGTTTAAAAATGTCATAAGCTTTTAGTACAATTCTTGTAACACCCACCCCTAGAAAAATGAGGCAATTAGGACAATGTAATGAAAATGACCTCAATACAAGGCCATTCTAAAATTTTCTGGACACTGTATCAGGACATGGCCCCAATTAAGGTTAACAGCTAACCTGACTATGGTCAAGTTGGATTTAACCTAAGGTAATGAAGTTAATTGGTCAAATGATCAATACATCACCAACATATAATGGGGGAGAGATATTACACCAAATATTGTGAATTAATAAATAAAATAATTATGTATTAATTAGGAGAGGAATAGAGAAAATATAAAATAAATACATGAAATATTGGGAAAATATATATGTATATATATTAAATTATATTGAGTATTATGGGACCCATACATAATACTAAAAGCCAAATACACACATTCAAGTGTGTATATATATGTATCTATATGTATGAATATACACACATTCAAGTTGCCCATCATGTGATTGGCACATGATGGGGAAAGCTGAACACACACTATGTGTGATTTGGTATGTGTATGTATATATATATATATATAAGGGGAAGAAAAAGATGAGGAAAATAGGGGAAGTAACCCCTATGACAACCCTAAAGGCTGCATGCAGTAACCCTAAAAAAAGCCTATATTCAACCATTAAGAGAGAGAGAGAGAGAAAGAAAGAGAGAGAAGGTAGAATTTGAAAGACAGAAATTGTGAAGGAGGGCAAGCAAGAAGAGCTGCACCAAACTAGGGATGAACCAACAGTTGCCCTAAACCAAAATTTTCCTTAATTCCATTTTGACCCCAGAATTTTGGGAGAATTATATTTAAGCCCAGAAAAATAATAAATAATTATTTTTTAGCCTTTAATTAATTAGAAAAAATTACCATTTTACTCCTAGGCCTAAATACAGTGTAACAAAGGCCAATTAAAATACAAAAGAGTTTAACCCAACATTTTTGGACATTCCGGACTCAATGGCGAAGCCTAATTTAGAAAATTGGATCCTAAAATATATGAACGGACAAACTGGACTAATTTTGAGTGTATCCTAATGTGTTAATTAAGCTACCAAATGAACACCAATAACTACGAAAGTACCTACCCTAAGATTTTTTGACTCCCAGACTCAACGATGGGATTTGTTTCGTCAAACGAGGTACCAAAAATACCGATACATAAAAATTTGTAATTCCCAAACTAACCTTAATGATATATAGGTTACTAGACTGACCAAGAAAAATTAGAAAGGGGCAAACTTAATATCGTTGGAGGCTCTGGACCTAATGGTAAGGTCTAATTGAGTGTTCAGGGTACCCAAACATGGTCCCGTACGAAAGCGTAAAATTATAAGAATGCCCTAGACCTAAAGTATACTGCATGAAAACTAATTAAGATTTGGAAGAGGCTAAATTTAGTATCTTCGATGTTCTGGACCCAATGGTGATGTTCGTATGGAAAAAATAGAACACTGAAACAAATTTCAAAATTGACGAATACGTCCCTAAATTTAATTAAGCTACCAGAAGAGTATAAAATGTAAAGAGGAAACCATACTACTGTTTATAGGGGCCTCCGCGTCTAAAAATGAGTTTCGTTTAAGATAATTAGGTATTGAAAGCACAACATAAGAATGGTAAAATTATTGAAATACCCCTAAAGCTTAATTAAACAATCAAATGAACTTAGAAAGTAAAAAAGGGGCCTATCTTATGATTAAAAGGCCATCTAGACTTGAAGATGAAGCTCTAGTAAAGTAAATAAAGTACCGAACAATATAAGACACATAAATGCAAATGACCAAAATGCCCCTAAAGGTTAAAGTAAGCCACATAATGAATTAAGAAGTATTAAAACCCTAATTAAAGATCATAAGGGAATCTTAAACAGTTAGACTAAGTCCAGAAGAGACTAAGAACATTAAATATTCAAAGATTAAGCTGAGTACCTATACTGATAGCTGAGTACCTATACTGATATAGTACCGATGTATTCTGATCCATATTTTAGGATCACCTAACAAAGAAATAGAAATAAGAGGAATGTCAAGGCAAGTCGAGTAAGCAAGTAACTAGTGGACTATGGACCATAGGTGAAAAACCCTAACATTGAAATGGGGACTTTTCATTAAATACAATTTTACGATACTACGTGCACTACCTTACTACTTTATGATACTATATCAAATGTTTTTTTTTTTTTGATAGGTAATACTATATCAAGTGTTTTAACTGCATGTCTTTATCAACATATCTTTAAATGATTTATATGAGATGAATAACTTAATGAAAAGTTTCCCAAGCGTGATTTAGCATGAAACTATATGCCAAGCCAAGTTCATTGACAAATAGTTATGTTTGGTTGGGGGGTTAAGTCAAACAGTGTAGGCCCTAGAGCTCTAGATTACACCCAGTCGCCCAGGTGACTGTATAAGGTGAGATTAAATAAAGAAAGATTGACATATAAATTATTTCATCACTCAGTTTTTAGCTATAGCTTTATGCTTATTATGTTTTACCTTGCAAAACTATCTAGCAAAAGAATCTGCATTTTCTTAAATGCCTTGTGATCAGTTATACGAATACATTTTAAGAATGCTAATAGCTTTTAATATAGCTTTTTTAACTGCTATCCATGAAAGCTAAGAATTTTTATGAAAGCTTATGCGAACTCACGAAAGGTTTTGAAAATGGGTTTTTCCATAGACATAAGACAAGGAACTAGAGTTACTCATGAGATTTTCATAAAGCTCATAGTATGTTCATCCTGTGTATTTTCAAGGAGGATGGGAAGCTACAGATTTAGATGCTAGTGAGCTATAATAAATAGATACTCTAACTAGAAAAGGATTAGTATCCCAGCCATGGAAGTATCAACCTAATGTGACAAATACCACATTGTTATGACAACTTAGAGTAAGAATAGAATGTGAATGATAATAGTTATGTGTAATGTAATGATGGGCTCGTATTATTGCAACTCTGATGTTACGTTACTTATGCTCTGCCAATGGTGACTACATTTAAACAAAAAGTTTTTAAAGACTCAGATTTTCCCTACAAGTTTTTTTTATATGACTGATTGTAATATACTTGGATATGTAAAGAGGCCTTCGGTTAAACATGTCATTAACATGCTAAAAAGAGTTAGCATATTGGCGAGGTGATGAGAATGCAAAATGTCATATTTTTCTCCCTTAATGTTTAGTATTTTATACTTATTTGGTGCCTAAATGTACTTATTATTCTAATATTTTGATTTAGGATGCAAATGGAGGCACTAAGTGCAAAACGAAGCTAATTGGGCGATTTTGGACACTTTCAACATCACTTCGTAATCTGGGCATAACTCTCTCATCCGAGTTTCGATTAAGATGATTCAAGATGCTATGGAATGCTAAGAAAAAGTTATACAACTTTCATGTTTTGAGTGTTAAGAGATTTTGGCGAAATCAAGGTCGAAATCGGGCTTGAAGCTATTGTACCTGCACTACTGACGTTTTGGAGCTTTTTTTAGCATGCAATTCTAATCAGCGGATCTGACGCGGTTTATTTTTGGAAGTTTCCAGATCTGGTGCACGAAAATTTTAGCTGAAAACACCACTTTCCTAGTTATATTAGGACTTTATTTTATTTTTAATATTTCCCTTAATTAAGTCAGATTTGGATATTTTTATTTGAGGACAATATTTAGAATATCTTTAGGAGTTTTAGTAGGCTTCTAATACTAAATTAACGTGTAAAAGGGGGAGGAATCATCAGATTTTCAAGCATGCCTCTCTCTTTTT